>PVLD010019510.1:0-16199 GCA_004027595.1 Dinomys branickii
CCAACACGGTTTGTTTCAAAATTTTGGACATACTGATTGCATTTATTAATTGTAAGGCAATATTTACAATTTACGATTTTACATATTAAAGATACCTCTAGGAGAAAATGATGCATATAAAGTATATAAGCATAATCAACCAAAGAATTCTCAACTTAAGTTATAAGATCAGAGAGGAATTTACCAAATTATATGTGGACTGAAAAATGAAAAGCATAAAATGTTGTATATTTATATGCTGAAAATCTTACTCTTTGAGTGCATGTTTCCTCTGTGTCAAGTTGACTTTGCTCCTGAGAGTGAGTAGACACATAAACTACAGCTCAACTCTTTTCCATCCCCCTCCTCTCTGTCTCCCTTGTCATCTTTAAATAACCTTTCCCCAAGTTTGACTCTTTTTTGGTTTATATTAGCTTTATTCAGTCACCTTTTCAAAACATACTCCTCATACTCACTGTGGGAGTTTGAATCGATACCTGGCATATTGTGAATCCTACGTAGCCTCCAACTTTAATCACCTGTCTCAGGGACCACGTCACATCTGCCAGTGAGCTCTGCCATTTCTTTTCTTTTGTTCATTTTTATTTTCTCTTTATTCTTCATTTACATTACTCAAGTGAAAGATACCATGCAGTGTTCAAGTGTTTTGTCTGATTTAATTCCCTCAGCATTATATTTCCCAGGTGAAGCCATGTTGCTTCAATTATCTCAAATTTATCAATCTTTACAGTAAGGAAGTGTCACATTATGTACTGACACCACATTCTCTGCATATTTGCAATTGTTGATGGAGATACAGGTTGATTCCTGGATTTAGCTTTTATGAATTGTGCTGTCATAAATATTGGTATGCATCTATGACTGTTAAATCCTGTATGAAGCAGTCTTGAAAAAGTACTTCAAATGGGAAACATGGATCATATGGAATTTCTGCCTTCACTGTTTGAGAACTATGCATACTTAGAAGCTTACATTCTACCCACAATTTAGCTATGTGACTTTTTCATCACGGAAAGTGCAGGAGGCATTACCGTTTCACTTGGTTAAGATTATGATTCTTTCTGGGACAAGAAACCTTCATGCTGTTCTAGTTTGTACTTCTGTTATATCCAGAGATGTTGAGAATTTTTTCATGTGTGTTGGCTCTTTGTAATTGCTCTGATATGCATTGCTTCATGCCACGTTCCCATTTCTTGATTGGGACTTTTATTTTAGATGGTATAAATTTTTCAGGCTTTGTGTGGATGCTGTCTTCTCTTGAGCCATCAATTAATAGCTATCAATGATTTCAGTTATGATACAGTTTTGCCAATTCTGCTCTGGAGATTGTTTTTTGTTGTTTGTTTGTTTGTTTTCTTTTTTTGGTCACTCTCTCCTACCACTGGAAGAGAGACTGCCAGAAAGAGACTGCCAGATTGCCCTCATGTGACTGACCATGATAGGTGTCCCTGCACATGAACACAGAGATGTTAACAGGCGAACTTCCCCTTTAGCAGCCATTCTGGATTCAGTGAGCATGTATGTCATAGATTCAGAAAATCCATATCATGTCTGTTTGACACAAGTAGGTTTGATCAATATTAAAGTGTGGAAAATCAAGTTAATCCAGTGAAAAAGATAGATATGAGAAAACGAATATAAGGATGGACAGAGTGTTTGCCATTCAAAACCCTAGTGTGTCATTACAAACCCGAACAGTGCTCTGGAAAGAAGAAAGAAATGTCTTTCATTGGGAGAAGGAGTAGAATGAGGAATGCAGAAATTCCTTTCACCTGGACCTCCTCAGCAGGGTATAGAGGAAGATTTGCTTGTTCAGTGAATCAAAGGGAGAGTCCTTTGGGGTGACATTTCCCTAATCTCTCCTGTTCAGGAGCTTCTGAATACTGCATTGCTGGATTTTCTCAAAAATTTGTTCTGCGTCTACTCACATGGCCATGTACCTTTCAACTTTCCTCTTTTAATGTTGTATATTTCCTGTACTTATTTACACGTGTTGCAAGATTTAGTCGAATTCAGCCTGACATATTTTAAATTTGAAAAATAATATGATTTTTAATGGTGCCTCAATTTGATTGTTCATTAATGTACTATCCAGCATTTTTGTTTCTTTTGCTTTATGTGTAGCAATTTGTATCAATTTAGGAGTGTGTTCTTTTCTTCAAAATATTCCAATGCATTGGAATATCATTTTCTTAGTAGTTATTATCTTCTGAATTTCAATGTTTCTATTGGCATTTAGCATTTTCCATTTCTAATTGCATTAATATGACTCTTTTCACTTCATGTCTTTGTAAATGTCTCTAAAGGTTTATTTATTTGTTCATTCTGTCAAAACAAATATCTTTTCTCCTTATGTATATTTACATTTTATATCACTGTCTCATTTCAAATCTCCATATCTTTCCTCTGTCAAGTTCCCCATAACTGAAGCAAACTCAACACCCATCCTCCACTCTGTTTTCTGTATCTGTATTGAAGAAATGTTATTAGTAACAGAGCAGAGGCATATAGAGCCCTGATTCATCATGAAAGTGTCAGCGCAATGTCTACCTTATATAACTGAACTATGAATGGATATGTTGACTTTGTTCTATCCAGAAGTTTTTCTTTCCCGAATCAAAAGGAACCAGATGAAGATTATTTAATTTGAACACCTCAGCCTATGAACACTCTCATCAGATAAAGCAAAACATCTAACAGGAGAATTACCTTAAGAAGAAAATCTTTATATAACATACAAGATGTCTGTTTTCTACTAGATCTTCATGCTAATGAAAACTGAAACAACCACAATGGGAAAAATATATAAGGTTATGCACTCAGGAAATATCACTGGAATGCAAACAATAAGAGACCTGAAATATTTTGGAACTATCAGGTCAAAGTGAGTGTAAAATGAGTGGAAAGAAACTTTTAGGTAGAAGAATTCTCAAAATTTTAAAGAAGAGATTAAGATATTACCATTTCCAAATAGGATACCATTCAAAATTTATCAAATATATTTTTGGTGAATATATATGAAAATTTTTTAAATACAGTTTTTGAAATCGATATTAAAAGTTCAGTAAATATACAGTACATATTGTTTCATTATAGCAATGCAAGAATGTCAGAGCACGTGCAACTGAGAAATTCTCATACACTAAATGAAGAGAATCAATGAGAAATCGTAGATCATCAGCTGACATAAAGGAAATATATTCCAAGTATTTATAAGCTAGGACAATATGCTAAGAAAAAAAACAAGGAATAATGAGCTAGCAAAAAAAGTGTTAGAGTGGCACAGAGCAAAATACACAAGCACATAGTGTGATAAACGCAACATATTGGCAGAAGTGTTGATGGCTGAAATAGAATAGATTGTACCAAATGAACAGTCACTAACCTCTATACATGTACACTTTTAAAATGAGATTAAAAACCCGCAATAATAGAAATGCATCCTTGTTAGCAAAGTGTCACATATGGTGTATGAACACATAACAGTATGCTTTACTATAAACAACATACAAAGAACATGGGGATAGAACTATCAATCTGTTAAGCAGAGTAAGCCAGAGTAAGAAGAGTCAAATACTCCATTATTGCTCTTGGATTTGAAACAGAGAAGAGAAGCAGACTACTTGAAATGACACAGAATTTCTAGAAAAATTATTATGTAAGAAAAAGAACAGTAAGTGAAGAAGAGATATGCAGAATGTGACAGAATTATTAAAAGGGATCAAGGTGTATTTTATGCATATATAATTGAGCTAAAATATATCTTATAGTTTGATGTGATTAATATTTACCATTTAGAAAAAAGACATGGAAGATTATGACCAGCAGATCAGACAGGTCATGTGAAATTGAAATATAGGATAAATGTAATTAACTTATTGTAGAGGCTTTTCAGGATTAGGTTATTAAAAATGGAGACAAGTGCGTCAGAAATTGGACATGTAGCATGTTCAATAGAAATTATGAGAAGGAATGTCACTGCACAAATTTTCACCCCATTATATGCATAAATGTTCTTGAAATATGAAGCCAAAATATGAACATGAAAATGCATGAGTAGGGAAGATCATATAAATGAAACAATGACAACAATGTAGAAATTTCAGGCATTGTCTGTTCCAGGTACTGGAATGATATTATTTAAGAATGGATTATATACCTAAAAACTGCATTTACCACACTCATTTGCCTGGATCTTCTCTATACTGAAACATCAGTCTCACCTTTACCTGGTGTCTGGTTTTGGAGAAAATCTCTTGGTTCTATCATCTGTAGGATTTCCCTTTCATCTCTGTTAAAAATCACATCTGGTTTGCAGCATTCTGGTCCTGTCCCAAAGAAAGAAGCAAGGTGGATTATTATGGTCATAAGAATAAATAATTATGCATTATGATAGAATCTTAAGGAGTCTTCCTAGAATCAATACAATGAATGCGAAGGAAAAGCCCAGACAACCACTTTGGAAATCAGTATGGAGATTCCTCAAAAAACTTAGGATCCATGCACTGCAACCATGTGGTATTAAAAATGCAAAAATATATAGTGGTCAGTCTGGGCTCTAAAATTGTGTGCTGACAAGGAAAGATGCACACCCCTCCACGGTACAGTGAATATAACTCAAAATAGCCCAAAATATGAGCTCCTCAAATATACACAGTCCTTCTATTTCACATCTTTCAGAAGTGTTATGGTTGATACATTGTGTCAACTTGGGAAGTGTAGAGGTTTAGCTGAGTGACTCAGCAGGAAGCCAGGGTGCTTACTTTGTGTACAACCTGAGGCTGTGCAAGGAGACAGTGTGAGAGCTACATGCCCCCCTCGGGTGGAGCTAGGCTGTTTTCAGTGTAAGGGAAGGAAAGAGGCTGCTTCTTGCCATTCCTACCATTTGCTTGTTGGTTTTGCTGTGCTCTGCTGCCATGAACATTTGCCCTCTGACATGTGCCACTCTGTCTCTGAGCCAGCCAAGTATGGACTGAAACTTCCACAAACTGTAAGCTAAATAAACCTTTCTTCCTTCAATTTGGGTGTTGGGTATTTTGTCTCAGCAACGAGAAAAAGGGAACCAAGACAACAAGCCTGATCATAATATGAAGAAAATTAAATCATGTATAATAAGGGATGTATTTATAAAGTTACTAAACTTTAGTTCCCAGATTGGGTGAGCATTGGACATTTAACTACACTAAATCATGAAATAATTTTAAAGACTATATCAGAGAGTGTTTTGTATGTAACGTAAATGAAATTCTTGGACATAGCTGTCACAAATAAGACTGACTCAGTCAATCTCTGAGATTGAATCGGACAAGGAATATGTACTGTAGAAAATCATAGAATGATTTGCCATAGGACTGAATGTAGGTATATTCATAGGTAGATGGAAACTTGAATAAAAAGACTCACCAACACATGCCAGGTTACTGATGGTTTCTAGCATCACATCTATGTACAGCTTTCTCTGTTGCATGTCCAGTAGGGCCCATTCATCTGGGGTGAATTTTATAGTCACATCTTCAATGGTGATTGATTCCTACAACACCACACATGTTCCAATTTAGACAGAGAAATAGGGAAAATGCACTAGTACGTGAACTGAGAAGACAGTAGTGATGTAGTGGAGAAAGAACACATGGGGAGAAGACAGGCTCTTTAGGGCAAATGTCCATTAATGGTCTGCACCAGAGATGGATGTAATTTTAGAGACCCACCTTGAGAGAGAAACACTATAAATCAGTACACTGATTAGCACACAGACATTCACCCGAAACATGGTCTAAAAAAATTTGTCAACTTCTGATAAATATACATCATATTCATGCTAAACATTTTATTGTAAAATTTAGCCTCAAAATAATGAACCAAAAAGACATATCCTAGTCATGTAAAGGAAGTTTAAAAACACATCACAGTGAAAATCATTCCAATGTTTTGCTATTTTCATATCAGTTATTCTTTATTCATTTTTATGCATCTTTCTGCTATTCCTCTTATATAAATTGTTTTATATTGTGTTGGGAATGTTGAAAGATTCAATATTTTCCCTATCTGAATAACATATATATTAAATTATATTTATATTATTTTAAAAAGTACAAGGAACACTGGAGGCTATTGATTCCATGTGTGAGAATAGGGTAATATTCCCATATTGCAACATCATTTGAGGCACAGCATTCAACTGAGGAGAATATAGCACTGATGCAGTCTCTTAACCACATACTTGTGTGATTTAACCCAAGGACTGTTGTAACCTGAATGTTCCTCATTTACGAACATGCTCAGGAGTTTCTAGAATTTTAAAATTGTGTACACATATTGGTCTTTCAGCTGGATTGCATTCCCCTCTCCACATCTTAACAAATCCTTCTTCAGGTACTGCATATCCAGTTTTTTTCCTTATGAGTCAGGGTCTCACTATTGTAGATCAGGCTGGCATTGAGATCACTTTGTACTCCAGGCTGGCCTCGAACTCAAAAAGATACTCCTGCCTCAGCCTCCTGCGTGCTGGGATTACAGTCACGTGCTAACCATGCCCAGGTTAACATATCCAGTTTTTTAAAAAAAATATCAGTATGATTCTATAATTAAATAGAAAATTGAGTCGTTTGTAAGGAAACGGATTAACCTTATGATGATAAGACTCACTGAAATATACTCGACAGAAAGACAGAATATCATATGGTTGATCTCACATGATAATCTCCAAATCAAAATAAAGAGAAAACAAAAGATAGATTATTAGAAATGGGGAGATATATGGTTTGAAAAATCCAGGGGAAAAGGAAAGGAAGGAGGGCAAGAACGGTGGGAGAAGACGCTAAAAACGTGAAGGTCTCCCATGGACACGTACCAACTGCACACAGTGTATGTGCTGATTGTATTCTGCAAACTGCGACAATAGAAAGTTTACAAAACCTACCCATTTCTTCCATTTTCTCAATTTCACGTTTCTTGTCTTTCCTTATGTGGCCACCATCAGATATGTTAGTGACTATATTGGTGAATGCTCTCCAGCTATCAAATATGCATTTTCGTTAATTACGCATTTTTGAGCCACTGTGCCATCCTGCATTTCCCCCATTTAATCTTATTTCAATATTTTAATATTTTCACTTGGGATAGTTAAAAGATATTGGTTACCACAGAAATCATATTATATTGCTAGCCTCTTCAGAAGAAATTTAAAACGCATGTGTACCAATGTCAGAGGATACTTTCATCAAGTTACATATGCAGCAGTTTGCAGGACTAGTAATAATTCTGCAAAATAATGCTGGAAAATAATCAGCATTATTTGGAGAATATGATGTAATTGTAGAAGCCAAAAATAACTTGTATTAATCTCTCAATGTCTCAATAAATGAGTGTTGTTATTTATATATGGGATGTTCTTTCTTACATCATGGTCATCTTTTTTTGGTGAGCTCTTTATAAATATGTGTGGCTCATTAATCTCACTTAACATTCTGGTCTCAAGGTGACTCTCATTTCCTACAAACAACTCAAGCTTATTTCTCATTTTGCAGCAGAGTACTTTTTATGTGTATCTTTAAAACCTTTCTCATTCTACATCTTCCTAAACTGTTTTAACTTCCCTTCTGCAGGACACAACCTGTTTAAAAATGTTTTCCATACTGTGGATCAAACATGGAGAAGTACGTTGCAATATTGTGCTGATGTTTTTCACCTCCCGTCCCTGCCCTGCCCATATTGCTAACAGCACTGTGGGGAACAGCAGGGGAAATGAGACAGTTAGTCCAAACTGTTACATGAGCTGAATAAGTGAGAGAAAAATAAGTCATATGCTCATATGCTTTTTGTGCCGAGAAAAACATAGTGTATGCTATGGTTTGTGTCTGCATGTGCTGCCAAATACTCATGCAGCCATGGGGCAGGCTTCTAGAGTTTATGATTCACCCACGATTCAATGCTAGGACCATGGGTGTGAGAGCTACACTCATCCTGGGGTGGATTTTCGTTCCATTATATAAGGGAGAGAAGAAACTGCTTGTGGTCACTGCTCCTGCCTTTTCTCTAATTGCTTTGCTGTTTGGTGAACATGAACTGTTGCCCTGTGCCATATGCCACCCTGCCTGGGAGCCACCTAAGTATGGAGTGAAACCTTCACAGACTGTGAGCTAAATAATCATTTTCTTTCTGCATTTTGGGTGCCACATATTTTATCTCAACAATGAGAGAAAAGTTACCAAGACAGTATGGAAGAACAACTACACTCACGAAAAGAAAAAAAAAAAACTGCACACATTCATATATATGTATACATACACAATGGAGACCACTATGAAGCAGCACTGAGCAGCACTTAACTGACCCAAAGGTCTTTTCATGTGAGTCTGCCCAAGACCTGGGCTCCTTGTCTGAAGGGGGGGTTACAGGCTTGTAGTAAGTAAATCTCTGTATATCACTGATCCATGCTAAGGCATGGAATGGCAGATGAAGCTGGAAAGCCTCAAAGGATAAGGTAAGATTACTGACAAGGACACTTGGGGCTGATCTCAACTAGATAAAAGACTACAGCCACAGGCCTCTCACTCCTGGGTAGATTAATTTATTCCTTATTAAGGATTAATTTAGTACACGACATTGCAAAATCCTTGAGAAATTTCACCCCTCCTGAGGACTCCTTCCCTTCTCCTGACGAACAAATAAATACAGGGCACACAGAGAAGGTTTTGATTTTAGTCCCCAGAGAATCTCAAATTCTCTAAGACAGCTTTGATCTTCCCGGAGCTCTAAAATCATTACACTTGCAGCTTTTTATTTAACCTTCACTATATATTCGTTTCTGAGTCTGATGACCTGATCACCCCACGAAAATGAAGAGAAATTATTAACATGATATATAAACATATACATGCACATGTACGTGAACATGTATTAGAGCATATGATCTTCAGCCCTGTGATAACTCCTGCACTGTCCAAATAGACTAAACTGGAGTTCAGGTGTCTTAGTACCTCCTACTTGCATTGAATGCTTTCTACATTCTCTTAGGAGGGTTATGAATTTTGTATAAAATGTTTTCCTACTCACCACTGGATGTGTTTCCATTCTGAGGTTCCTGTAGGCATTCACTTACAGGCTTGATAAGATGAAAGCATTGAAGTTTGCGGAGAAGATTTCGGCCTTCTT
Source organism: Dinomys branickii (assembly GCA_004027595.1). Classification (NCBI taxonomy): domain Eukaryota; kingdom Metazoa; phylum Chordata; class Mammalia; order Rodentia; family Dinomyidae; genus Dinomys; species Dinomys branickii. The sequence goes on from PVLD010019510.1 coordinate 9,154, forward strand.
GGGAACTGGTAAAATGGTGAGCAGCACCAAATCAGTCTCTCCAAGTTTTGGAATAAAAACACGAAAATAACAATTTCAGGAGTGTTGTACCTAATGACTTTGGTCCCAACCTGTTGTCGAAAATCTCCTTCCTCCTTAATTTCTTTGCTTTTGGAAATCCCAAACCATGTAATCCACAATCATTCCACTGCTAGATTGTGGCTGATTATCAGGGAATGATCCAGGTTCTGCTGTCCTCCTTTGTCTAACAGTGATAATAAAGTCAGACTTGAATTAGACATTACCACAAATGTGCAGACTGAAGAACCTGATTTATTTCTCTGAATCCTGAGAAATCGGTCGTGGTGATAAGTACACTGCATGCTCTGCTCCTAAAATAAACCAGTTTTTGAATGTCGAGTCAGTGAGAAACTGTACAGTTAGCAACAGAAATAGAACCACAGGCATTAAGTGACAGAGGAATTTCCTTTTCCATCTCTGCTTTTGCGTTCTCTCTAATTTATTTTTGTTTATTAAATTTTTTTTTCTGTGAGGGTGAACATTGCTTGCAGAGATTTTTTAAAGTTCTTGTGTTTGTTGTTTCTTCTTCCCTTCTCACCTATCTTCTCTACGAGTCTACTGAGGATTGGATTATCTTTGCTTCACCTCAATGAATGCTTCTAATATTTTCTTATTTATTTGTCTATTTTTTCCTCTTGTTCACTTAAAACATTGTCCCTCCATTTACTATGCTTTATTTTACTCTCTGTATAATATTTTTCCTTATTTCTCTCTATTTTTAAACATTCAACTTTGCAAAATTTCCCCGTGTTTGTTCCACTTGCTGACACTCTTCTACTCCCCAAATTGATGCTATATAGACACATGCGTCCACTTCTCTTATCACTGATTGGTAGTTTCATAACTTTCATTCTGTATCTCCATTTTCCAAATCTTAAATTTTAATAATATACTTTAAAATCTTTATTAAGTTGATCATTTACCTCTTTAAAATTGGTATTGAATTTTTTGCTACCATTAAGAGAGTTATAGTTGCTACAAATAAATCACATTAGCTATAAGTGAATACGTAACTTGACAGTTCTATCTCACTATACTTTTTTCTTAGGTTTTCCTCTTGAATTAAGAGTTGAATATAACTGGTTTTTATGGTATGCTAATAACTAGTTTCTCCTAGGTGATACCACTGTCACTGTTTCACATGTTATTAATATGTTCGCAGAGTTGTCACTACTTCTGTATAAGGCAATATTGAAAACACCTGTGTGACATTAACAATGCTAGAATCTGAATCCTGAGAAATCGGTCATGTTGATAAGTACACTGCATGGTCTGCTCCCAAACTAAAGCAGATTTTGAATATCGGGTCAGTGCGAAACTGTATAGTTAGCAACACAAATAGAACAGCATTGCAAACCTAGAACACCATGGAAAAACAACCAACATGATTTGTATAATGACAGCAAATGTGTTACATTAGAAGCATCCATTACCATGAACACAAATTCTCCCCCTAAAACAAAAACTAAATTAAGTGGAAATAAAGGCTTCAAATACTTCAGAAAGCACCAAAATATTCTAAAGCCATTCCAAGGTGTCCAACATGCAGAATTGGACATTAGTACATAAGATTAAGAACTTAAATTCCTTTATGATTTCAGAGACAAAAACTGCATTTGTGCTCATGTAGGGAAGATGGTTGTGTTCATTCGTGTCACCTGGTGCTGGCTCTGCAAACAAAAGCAAGGTTCTGGCAGATGCTTTACTTTGAGAAAACTACAATGTGCAAAGAGAAGAGGTTAAGAATGAAGGTGTTACTGTACCAGCCATAAATAAGGATTACTGGAAAGTATGGAAGGTGGCTAGAAAAATCTCAAAGTTACTCAGGAACATTAGAGAAGACCTAACTAAGCAAATAATCAAAGAAATAAGAAAACATGCTATTGTACTTCTCAGAAGACATTCATATTGGCTGGATGAACTAAGTAAACTGAAACCGAGCATGAATGACAAGTACATCGGGAAATGTAACTGCATCTAAAACAAGGAATCCTGGAGAGCTGCCTGCCATGAAAGCACCTGGTCTTGAGTTTTATTCCAATGACAAAAAAGGAAGTTTTGAGAGAGAGAAAGGGAGAGAGACATCTAAGAGAGTAAAACTCCTATTGACAGTAAAGGCAACAGCACAGATGAATGTGTGGACACACAACCAGAACTAGAGTGCAGTGATCCTTTAGACAACCAAATACTTAGGACACCTTACAAACAGCATAAGGATTTCATAAACTGATGCAAGGACTGTCAGAGTATATAAGGGAAAATTTTCGAAAAATGCATAAAATCTTTGAAAAATGACAAGTCTACAGAACAGCCACAAAGTAGCCTGTTCACAAAAATAATGGCAGAAAACTCCCGAAATATACAGATAAAAATAAATATAGAATTAATTCAGGCATATATTGCATCAAATAGCTTTGAGCAAAAGAGGAGCACTACTTGCAATTTAATATTTCTAATTCAGAAATCTGTCACCGAGACAAAATCTTAATGGATATTTTTGAAGCCAGTAAGTCAAACATGCAGCTTAGTCTCATAGAAACCCAGCAGACTTCTCTACAGAAACTTTAAAAGCCATGAAGTTTTGTAGCAAAATGTTTCAAGCCTCCAAAGATGTCAACTTCCAGTTTTGATTTATATATCCTTCCAAAGTTTCCCTTAACATTGATGGCAATGGAACGTATTTTCATGGCAAGGTAAACTTCTGTAAATGCAGGAGCTCCACATGAGCTTGCAAACATTTTTTAGGGATATCATAGAAAGCTATAATGAAGGTAAAAATATCAACATATAAGAAAAGAATGCTCCTCATGAGATGAGCTGCTAAGCACAGGAGGAAGAATGAAAAAGCCAGCAACGGGAAGGGAAGGTTCTGAAAGAAATAAGTCAGGGGCTCAGTGATAACGCGCAGGGCAAATGCTATCAATTCTGCAGGCAACGCGCACAGCGATAGCTGGAATCATGACACATCCGAATATGCAGCACATAAGAAGCACATTTAATTAAACGCGATACAGGTTAAAATTTAAAGGATGGAATCAACATTGTATGAAATGGGAACCTAGAATAAAGCAGCAGTTACTATTCTAATTTCACACAAAAGGATTTCAATAAAACTGATGAGAAAGACTGCAATGTTCAATACATATCAGTTAAGAGACCAAATGTAGAAGAACAGCTAACAATTATAAACATATATGCATCAGATACCACAGGAAACAATGAATTAAACAAAAAATAATGGATTTGCAAATGGCATAAATTCCAATAAAATAGTAAGGGGGATCTCAATACTCCAGTGTCACAAATGGAAAGGTGACTAGAAAATATTTTAACTACGAAATGTTAAAGCTTAACCAAACATTTGAAAGGTTCAAATTAGTATATACCTGTAGCGAGTTATGCACTTAGTCCATGCAGAGCATCCAGTTATCCTGTGCAATCACTGGATAATAAAGTAACTCAATTACTCATCAATGGCAAAAGAAACCACATAAAATGTATAAGCATATGAAACAATAACATTGGCTTGAGTAATCAGTAAATCACAGATCAAATTAAAGTAGGAATTAGATATTTTTACAATCAAATTATAATGAGAGTGTCATATGCCTTAGCCCTTGGAATGCAGTGGTAACAGGCTTTATAAAGTACCTCAAAGCAGTGAATATCCACATTGGAAAATTAGAATAAGGTGAAATGAACAACCTAATGGTAAACCTCAAGTTTCTTAAAAATAAAAAACAGCATCATGCAAATCCAAACCTCTTATTAGAAGGTACACCATAATAATCTTGGCGCAACTTGATGAATTTCAGAATGAAATTTAATACAAAAAATCAATGAATTATAGATTTATTAGAATTATTTCTTTTAATAGTTAAACACAATAGAAACTTCTTTAAATAATATTCACCAACATGACATTATTACAAATTTTGCTAAATCTGAAAGATTATCACTATCTATTTTTAGGTAGTGTACACTAACTGAAAACAACATGAAAGGCAAATTCATCATTCACTGGATACATACGTGTGACTAAATGGGAAAAGCATGACATAAATACCTGCATAAGCCAAGGAATTTAGTGAGTTTGAAAGTATTTAAAAAGTACTTACTAAGGAAAGCATGGGTCCTGCCATAATGACTACTCAATAGCACTGCTACTTAGGAGAAAATTCAGTGCCAATGTTCCTGAAACTGAAGTGCACCACGGCTCCAAATTTATGTCTGTGAAAAGTACTACAATGATTCCACTGTGAGAAAATAAGCAAACCAGAAAAATAGAATATTGGACTTATCTATTTAAAAAATATACAAAATATCTCAGAGATACAGACAACTACAATGTTCCTAATTCTCAAAACCCTCATGTATCACTCAAGAGATCTAAGGATAGTTCAACATACTGAAATCAATTAATGTCAAATATTATACGATATATGCCCAGGATGAATGCTACCTGACCTTCTTGACACACAAAGATAAGGCCTTTACCAGAATGGCACATTAACTCAATGCAAAAAAATTTATAGAATTCTGGAAAAGAAAATCATTAGGTTAATCTAATAAAGGCCTTTTCTGGCAAATCATTTGCCACAGTTACAGTAAATATAGTAGAGGTAGGTGAAATTATTGCAATTGAATTCAGGGGAAAGACAGCATGACATCTATCACTATTTTATTTTTTATAGTTTGAAACAGTAGCAAATAAGGCAGGACACGAGACACAAATGAAATGAGTATAGAGGTGGAAGAAAGCAAACTCAGTATTTTCTGAAGACATGATTCTCTCCATAGAAAACCCCAAAAACTCCCCTAAAACACTCTGAGATTTGATAACCAACTTTGAGCATGTAGGGGAACACAAAGACAATACTGGAAAACTTAACGTTCCTGGACACCAAAAGCAAACTCAGTAGAAAATAAGTTACTTTCAATAATACACAAAAGAATATCTTTCATAATATACATTAAATTTTCATCCTAAAAAATAAGATGCTGAGGAACTAATATAACTTCAGAAGTGCGAGCTGTCTACAGTGAAATACACGGTAGTCTAGAAATAAGATTGAAAAGAATATCAGATTATGGAAAGCTACCCCTGTTCCTCAATAGGCACAACCAATACAGTCAAAATGATTATGTTTTTAGAAAATTATTTAGAGTTAAAGTATTCCCCATAAAATATCAGTATCACCTTGCAAAAGTGGAGAAATAAATCCTCAAATTCATATACAATGAGAAAATTACTAAAACAGCCAGTGCAGATCTGCTCAACAAGGGCAAAGCAGGGTACATCACAGTACTAGCTTCAAGTTATACTGCAAAGCTGCGCTGATAAAAGAACCATGACATTATTTCAACATTGTGTGCCACTGGAGCAATGCTACTGAACAAAACAGTGTGATTTCTGAATCAATGGTTATTATCTAGAAATCAAATATTAACACATTCTGGTGAGACCAGGGGAGAAAGAACCCTTCTCAGTTATTGGTGAGGCTGTGATCTGATCAAACCACTATGGAAATCTAGATAGCTTACAATGGGCCTCTAGAGTGGCTCATGGAAAAACTAAACATAGAAATGCCATGCGGCCAACGCATCCCTCTACTGAACACCATCACATCTGCTTTAAAGAAATCATCCCACAGTGATGTACGCACGGCCATGTTAGAGCAGCACAGTGCACAATATGACAGTCTTGGAAATACCCAATATATTTGGCAATAAATGAATGCATGAAAACATGGCTTTACACCTCATGGAATTCTGTTACCATAAGAAATAATAAACATACATCATTTTTAGAACATTCATGCTCTATGAGATAATGATATCAAGATATATGTCTTCTTTTATAAGAAAAGATACATGAAATCATGAGGAAGAGAGAGAGGGAAGAAACATGTGTTCCCATGTGAACAATGTATCTAAAAGACTATCTTCACTATGTGCAGTTCTCTTCCATGTTTCATATATTCTTGTGCTATTAATGAACTTTTCAATCTCTACATATGATAAATAACCTTACAGGACCTTATGTGACAAATACATTAATCAAAAGTTGGATAACTGGAGGTAAAACAGAGGGGAAAATGAATTTGAACTATGTTTTTCCAATATGACAATTCCCTACAGTCAATGTAAGCATCATATATTGAAACAGGCACTAAAAAATTCCTAATAAAACTGAGAACAGAAGAAAACCCCTAAGACAGCAGGATGTGAGCTTTTTCTGAATTCACTTGTCAGGAAGTTCATTACATTCATAGTGTCTGATCCCACCTACCTGCAAAAGAAAAATGTGCTACATTAGAGATGAACAGTTGTTGGGTTCTCACTTATCAGAAGTAAAATGCATAAGAGTATGGTTGTTGGTATAAGAAAATATTTTACAAATTTAGCTGTTTTGTAGATAAAAATACGAAAAGCATAGCTGAAGTATTCATTAGCCCTTGTTCAGTTCTGGTCAATTCCCTCTTTCATTAACAATGTGTTCTCTCAGGAATCACACATGTGGGTTTAGATTTCTGTCTGTAGATAGACGTGGCACAATTTCTCAGCCATGCGCAGTTTTCTAGGAGTTATTCTCACAGCTCTATCCTGTCCCCACTTTACCTCATCTTCCTTGAAACAAGACAGCGGGCCTCTCTCTCATGAACTTGGCAGTCACCCAGTTCACTGAGCAAAAGAGAAACTCTCCTCACCACATTACACCTCAAATTACAAAGTCACTCACAGAGACAACAACTTAATAGCTTTGTATGAAAGGGAAGAAATCACACATAGGAAAACTCATTAGAATCCCAGCAGCCTTCTCTACAGATGCTGTAAAAGCCAAGAGGTTTTGAAGTGAAATGATTCAAACCCTAACAAATGTCGACTTCTAACATCAACTTATGATTGGTTCAAAATTTTCCCTTAAAGTTCATGAACAAATTGGATATTTCCATTACAAGGAACATTTCAAAAAATGCATACTT
>PVLD010019511.1:0-24927 GCA_004027595.1 Dinomys branickii
TCATTTGGAACCAGAAGAGACCTAGAAGAGCAAAAGCAATTCTGGGCAACAAAGGCAAGGCAAGGAGTATAATAATCCCTGACCTGAAATTATAGTGCAAGATACTGCGATAAAATCAGCGTGGTATTGGCAAAGAAACAGATCTGAGGATCAGTGGAACAAAAAAGAAGATACAGACACAACTCCAAACACACTCAGCCACTTTATCTTTGACAAAGGAGCCAAACATTCACCTGGAAGAGTCTCTTTAATGAATGGTGCTAGAAAGCTGGCTTGCCACATGCCAAAGACTAAAACTGGACCCATACCTATCATCATGCACTAAACTAAAGTCAAAGTGGATCAAAGGTCAAAATATGAAAACAGAAACACTAAATTTGCTGGAAGAGAAAATAGGTAGAAATCTTGAAGACATAGGTAGAGACAGACTTCATGAACAAAATCCAGACTGCATGGAAAGTGCTACAAAGAATCAACAAATGGGATCCCATCTTATTAAAAAGTTTTTACACAACAAAAGAAATCACCAACAGAGTGAAGAGGCAACCAGTTGTCCCTCAGACAAAGGACTTATATCTAGAACATGTGAAGAATTGAAAAAAGTCAGGCCCCCTAAATTCCAAGACCTAATCCAAAAATGGTCATCTGAGATGAATATACACTTCTCAGATGAAGAAATACAAAAGGCAATAAATAAATAAAAAGTATTCATCACTGGTCATTCCAGAGATGCAAATTAAAACCACACTGAGATTTCATCTCATGCCAGAAAGTATGGCTGTCTTCAAGAAATCAAGCAATAACGAATGCTAGCAGGGCTATGAAGAAAAAGGAACCTTTCTCCACTGTTGATGGGAGTGTAGACTGGTGTAACCACTGTGGAAATCAGTGTGGACATTCCTTTAAAATCTAGGATTAAAGATCCCATTCGACCCAGCTATTCCCCTTCTGAGTATCTTCCCAGAAGAATTAAAACCATCATACCACAGCAATATATGTGCACCCATGTTTACAGTAGCACAATTTGTAACAGTTAAATCTTGGAAACATCACAAATGCCCATCAACCGAGGAACGGATAACAAAGATTTTAAAATACAAATAAGAGACACATATAGAACACCAAGAAATTATGATGAAAGGAAATTAAGGTATATCCTCATTAAATTCACAGATAACTACCAAAAAAAAAACCCAGAACTTTAAAGGCAACCTGAGAAAAACAATAACAACAAAATCACATATAAAGATATACCAAATAGAATCACAGCAGATTTCTCAGCACAGACTCTGAAGGCAGACCTTGAAGTATTTTAAGCCCTAAGATCAAATCACTTCTAACCCAGATTAACTTACTGAGCAAAGCTATCCTTCAAAACAGACGTAGAAATAAAGTATTTTCATGAAAAAGAACAGCTCAGAAGATATGTGAGTGCTAACCCAGCTCTAGAGAAAATACTCAAGAACATTTTCAACAGAAACAATGAATTGGACACAGCTAAAAACACAGAGGAAACTAGTGAAGTCCGTGGATGAACACCAACAAAAACATCAGGAAAACAAAAACAAAGGAGCCAATGACAGTAAAAAGAAGTCACCACATCTCAGTAATATCTCTGAATGTTAATGGTCTCAGCTCTCCAATCAAAAGAAACAAGCTCGACCAAAAAGGAGAATCCAACAATCTATCGCATTCAAGAAACTGATCTAATGCCAAAACACATTCATTTACAGAATAAAAATTAAAAGGTAAAAAACATTTCATACAGCAGAATCCTGAAAAAAAGGAAGAGTAACAATACTAATATCAGACATGGTAAACTTCAAGTTAAATCTGATTTGAAGAGACGGTGAAGGTCCCTACATTCTAGTTAAAGAAACATTCCAACAAGAAGTATTAATATAGATAAACATTATGTGCTGAACACTGGAGCAAAAAGTGTTTCTATCTTCATAAAATAGAAACTGCTGACATGAAAAGAGCAAATGAACATTAACACAATCATGTTAGGGGATTTTAACACCCCACTTTTGCAAAGAGACAGATAGACTAAATGAAAAAAAAAAAAGAAATTTCAGAGCTCAACCACACCCTTGAGCATATGGACTTAATGGATATATGCAGAGTATCCCATCCCTCTAAGCAGAGTATACAATCTTTCCAGCAGCACAAGATATTTTTTCCAAAACAGATCACATATTAACCCACAAAGCCTGCTGCAGTAAAATATAAAAGGAATGAAATTATCCCATACATACTATCAGACCGCCATGCAATGAAAATAGAAATAAATGACAGAAGAAATTTTGGAAAAAGAAAATACTCCTGAAAAATTAACAACATACTCCTAAACAACCAGTGGGTCATGGAAGAAATTTAAAATTTTTTGTCAGTTAGTGAAAATAACTGTACAACTCAAAAGAAAAACTATGGGACACCATGAAAACAGTTGTAAGAGGAAACTTCATCACAATCAATGCTCACATTAAGAAAACAGAGCAAAGGTAAATAAATAATTTTATGAGAAATCTTGAGATACTTGTGAAACAGCAATGAACCAGCCCTAAACCAAAATTAAGGAGAAAAATTATAAAGATGAGAATGGAAATCAGTGAAATTGAGACTAAAAAAACAGTACAAAAAAATCAATGAATCAAAGAGTGTCTTCAAAAGAGTAAATAAAATAGACAAGCCCTTAGGAAGACTCATGAAGAGGAAGAGAGAAAAGACATCAATGATCAGAAACGAACAAGGTGAAACCACAACACACACTACCAAAGTCCAGAAGATAGTAATTACTTCAAAAAATTATATTCCAAATATTTAGCAGATTTTGAAGAAATGATCAGATTCCCAGACACATTCAAACTACCAAAACTAATCCAACAGACATAAATATGCTTAACAACCAATAAAAAAACAATAAAATTGACTCAATAATTTTTTAAAAATCTAAAAAAAAAAAAGCCCCGGACCTGATGGATTCACTGATAAATTCTACAAAACCTTTTAGGACACTATGTTACCAATATTCCTCAAGCTCTTCAAAGAAATTGAAGGGGATGGAGAGCTCTCAAATGCATTTATAGAAGCCAGTATCCCCCTGATCTCAAAACCAGATAAAGACTCACCTAAAAAAGAGAACTATAGAACAATCACCTTACTGAGCATGCATGAAAAAATCCTCAGCAAGATATTAGCAAATAAAATGCAGCACGTTATCAAAAGCATGATACATCATGATCAAGTTGGTTTTATCCCAGAGATGCAAGGATGGTTCAACATATCTAAGTCAATAAGTGTAATATAAATAGGAACTAGGTCAGAAACCGCATGATCATATCAATAGACAAGGAAAAACCTTTTGACAAAACCTAACAACCATTCATGATAAAAATACTGAAGAAAACAGTTATAGAAGAACCATGCATGAATATGATAAAGGCTATTTATGACAAACCAATGGCCAGCATTTTACTAAATGAAAAATGAAAATTCATAACAAGGTTGCCCAACTCTCAGTACCTCAGAATGTAACAATATTTGGAGGTAAAGTATTTAAAAGGGTAATTAGGTGACACAGGATTGTTACAGTGGACCTTAATCCAATCTGAGTGGTACCCTTATGAAGAGGAGCTTAGGATCCAGACACACTGAAGACATGTGAGGACATGGGGAGAAGGGGTCCATGTGCAGTCCAAGGACAGAGGCCTCTCCAAAAACCAACCCTGACGCCATGTTTTTCTTTAACCTCCAACCTCCTGAACTCTGAGAACAGAAATTTCTGTTTAGCTCCCCAGCCTGTGGTATTGTGTTATGGCAATCTTAACAAGACATTCAATTATTTTTTTCCAGTACGGGAATTCATTCAAGAGACATTTTACCATTGAACTACACCTTCAACCCTTTTTTTGAGGCAGTGTCTCATTAAGTTGCCCTAGGCTAGCTTTGAACTTGAGATGCTCCTGCCTCTGCCTCTCAACTACCCTCTTATTGACCAAAACTGGTCTCAGCCACACATGCCTTCTCATGAGAAAATTTTTCATGAGGGAAGGAGTGAGAGGAATGAAAAGGTGGAAAGGTACCTCATCAGAGGGATCAATGCTGAAAACGGGGAAATAAAGTAGAGAATAGAATGAAGTTGTTTTAACACTGACAGAGAACATAGGAGAAGACATCACTGTTGTGGGTAAACGTTTTCTTGGGTTTACAGTTTTCTTTTGTTCAGAGATTTTGGCCCTTGGCTAAATGTTCTTTTTGCCTTTTTTAAGTCTTTTTATCACCCTCATGTTTTTCATCACTGTATTTAATTATATAATAACTGTACATTTTATGCTAATTTTGCAAATGGAAGAGGAGGACTGTCATGGTTCAAGGAACATGTGATCACCCAGAATTGTCATTAAGCTTTTTACATAATAAATCATATGAACTGAAATATAGAAAGATATTTCTGTTGGTCTGCAATGACTTGTCAGATCCAGAACAAAGAGGCTTGTTTCACCTTTGTACACACAACCAGCTTCACTTTGCAAATAAAGATGTGCCACTGTGAAAGCGGACCACCACGCAACAGCTCCATTTCGCGTTTGGCAGTCTTCCAAGCAACTGGAAGCCGCCCAGCTTACTGTTTACATCAAAGAGATTTACGCCTCTGCATCAAATCACAATGTACTTTTTTAAGACGTTGATGTGCAGTTTGACTTATTTCATGTTTTACTGTTGGCTCATTTGCACAAAGCTAATGAAGAACGGAGAAAGAATGTTTCCATTTAAAAACAGTTTTAAAAGAATGCCTTCTTTTTAATCAACCTGTATCCAAACACATTTACGTCTCTGTATGAAGATGTCGGCGTCTATTATTCCCCGTTTACCGATATGATAGAAGGAAGCATCGAGTGCATGCAGAGCAAAGTGGATCTGTAAGGTGTTCTGGATGATTTTCTAATTTATAAATTAGAATTCCTCCTGTGTCATCAAATAACTCCTTCCTAACTTAGGCACAGTGTGTATCTCATGGCAACACTCCAGCAACCAGCTACACAAGCCCTGACGGCAAGCTTATAATTAAGGTTTCTTTTTTTCTTTTTAGATAGAAAACAGGTTCTGGGACAAGTCTCTTAAAGCCAAAATATTATATTTCTGGCTTTTTCTTGGAGATCATTTCAATTAAAATTGTGAGTGAGAAAACAGTACGTGAAATATTGTATTGTGATTTCAAACACTCTGAGTTCGTTAGAACAGCAAAACACTTGCCAATTACTTCTCAGAAATGGAACAAGGTACTTGATAGTTAGCAGATGAAGAAAAGCACATTTAATCTGCAGTTTAATTAAATGGCAAAAGGTGATGAGCACATGGGAAAAGGATCCACAGAAATCTAGCATACAAGATTGATAGCCTAACATTTTTGCAGTTTTAATTTTTGGCATTTCACGATAGAATGAGCACATCGTTTGAGCAAGGCCTGGGTGATAAGAAACTTGTGACTCAAATTTAGAGCTAACAGTGATCTACAAGATGGTTTTATGTAACTGTTCACTTTAGCTTCTTCATACAGTGAAGATTATCACAATATTTTTTGTTTGTTTGTTTTGCAGTGCTGGGGATGGAGCCTAAGGCCTAATTCATGCTAGGCAAGCACTCTACTCCTGAGCCACATCTTTGCCATTTTTACTTTTTACTTTGACACAAGGTCATCCTGTTTGCCAGATGGATCTTGAAACTATAATCCTCCTGCCTCAGCCTTCTAAACAGTAGCTAGGATTACAACCATGTGTCACCACACCTGGTAACAAATCTTTATTTTTCTCACATAAATCTTACTAACTGTTGGTTTAAGAAATCAATCAACCAAATGAAAATATTTAGTCATTTTGGACTTTCCGTGTCTGTCATGAACTTTTCAAACTACATACAAACATTCTGCTTTACTGGTTGGGGAACTGAAATAATGGGATAGAGAAAGTGTAGTTCTAATTGCTGCAGCACAAATAATACTTTTGCTTTGGGGGAGTTAAAGAAAAACATTTTGCTAAACATGGTGGTGCATGCCAGTAATCCAGCACTTGGGAGGCTGAGGCAAGAGGATAGTCACGAGTTTGAGATCTGCCTGGGCTGCTTAGTGAGCTCAAGGCCAGTCTGGACTATACAGTGAAACCCTGTCTCCAAAAAAGTCTTCCTGTTTCTTCATACAGAGGATATTCTCTTGACAGATTTAAAAACCACCAAGTAGCTTTTAATTATAGTTTAAGTATATTTTGATGAAACAACATAATGTCACTAGGTTTATATCTAGCTAATCCCAAAGTTTCACGTGCTAATAGGTGGGGCTTGGGGGAGGGGATTGGATTAGGGGAGGGGTGGCACTTACAGAGGATTACTACACTGGTGAGTTGGTAGCTACATGTGATGTTGGGAGATGAAGCTGGTTGGAGGTGGGTCACCGGGGGCATGGCCTGGGAGGGCCTGTCTTCCTCTTCCTCTGACCTCTCTCTCTGCTTTCCACTGTTATGCCATGAGCTCTTTCTCTTCTGCTCTGCTGTGTTGCCTTGGAGCCAGCTGAGTATGGACTGAAACCTCTACAAACTGTGAGCTAAACAAACCTCTCCTCCTTTAACTTGTGGGTGTCAGATATCTTGTCCCAGTAATTGCAATGATTTTTAACAGCAGTTTCATCAAGACTTAATATCCAGCAGTCTTTATTTGCAAATTCTCTCCTATCTCTTCTGGATGTGCCCTCCAGTTATTTAATAGGTCTGCAGTCCTACCAGTACACAGGACAAGGATATATTGATAAATGTTGACAGGTTTATAGCTGGGGCCTTGTGGCAAATTACTCATTATTCAGTGTGCAAAAAATATCATGAAATAAATCAGTTCCTTCTTCGAAAACATTGTCAAAGGCCAAAGTCAAAAATATTGTGCTAGCTGTCTTCCTACTTTCATCTGACTTCTTCTAGAACTCCATGGAGTTTCCTTTCAGCACCATGAGGTCCTCAAACATCTCTTAACAGCATTTGCATGACTATAGCGGTTAGCTTTTGCTACACAAGTGACTCCAAACTTAAGTTGCTAAAAAAGTCATTGTTTAGTTGTAAGTCTATGAGTTGGCAGCTTGGGGTATAATCAGCTAGGGATGTTCTTCTGCTGTATTGGCTGGATTTATTCATGGATCTAGGGCAAGGGTCGATTGAGAAACGTTTTCTGGAAAGGACCAGATAGTAAATACTTTAGGTCTTGTGGACCACACAGTGTCTGTCACAAGGACTCAGATTTGTCAATTCACCACTCAAGGAACCATAGATAATGGTAAGCAAATAAGAATGACTGTTTTCCAATAAAACATTATTTATATTATGCGTCAGGTTCCAGAGACCTCTACACCAACACCTACTCAAGGGTCACAAGCTTGTCAGCTCTGGGCCACCTGGCCTGGAACATCCTCCACTGAAATAAGTGGGCCTATGCAAGTTTCTCTTTGCATCCTGTTTGCTCTCTCCCCTTCAGTCAAAGCAGGTCGCCACCGAAATTTAAGGGAAACAGAGATAAATTGTGCTTCTTGATAAATGGAGAATGTTTGCAGCCATTTGTAAGCCTTTAATTTCCAGGCAATCATCCTTCACCTATTTAAGTATTCTAACATGTAGGACAACGTACAGCCAGCAGTCAGCCGTTAAGCATGTTCACTCAGGCTTCCTGCATCAATTGTGGATGCTGCCTCTGCTCAAGAGAGCAGGCATTTGCCAAATCTCTTTGAATGGTTCTACTCTTCTCTGGGGCACGTTGAGGCGGTCCTGGGGAGTGACAAGTAGGTTGACCTGAGAATGGAAAGGGGCCCCACTGGAGCAAAAGCATTGCTGCTAATACTATGTCTTCCGTCATTCATGCCACTTCTCCGTAATTATTTGTTACATGAGTAAGTGAATGGAGCAAAACAGAATAGCACCCGTGAGATGCATGAAAACTAGAAAGACAATACAGACAAAGGATGCTACTGAGCCTGGAATATACTGTTCAAAATCCC
Organism: Dinomys branickii; assembly: GCA_004027595.1. Classification (NCBI taxonomy): domain Eukaryota; kingdom Metazoa; phylum Chordata; class Mammalia; order Rodentia; family Dinomyidae; genus Dinomys; species Dinomys branickii. The sequence goes on from PVLD010019511.1 coordinate 8,027, forward strand.
TTTTATATAAATGTGGCAAGTTCCAATGGAGAGCACTACTAGTGTTTGTGCAAAAGGGAATCACAATTGACAGAGTTCGGCAAGGGATCCAACTAATGTCCCAAATGGATCATTCTGATTGAAATGACTGTGCTATGTTATATCAGAAGCAGAAATGTGAGTGCTTTGCTGAAGTTAGCAGTCGATGACAGGTGATGCTGCCTATGAAAGGTATACCAAAAGGAATCCGAGGTCATTGCCTACTTTATCTTAGTTGGGGTTCGCAGGATATATTCATCACAATCATTTTAGGTTCCTATACTTTATCACACTTTGACATCTTGAGGTCTTGCAAACTCCAGGAGGTCCTGCCCTTCCTAGGGTTAGCTAATTTGAAGCCAGAACAACTTAGTGCGTACTAACCAATCCTACATCTCTACCGTTACTCACCTCCCTTTACTGGCTTCTGTTGTCTTGGGACACTATGTCCCTGCCTGTGCTCACTGTAGAACACACTATTTCAGCAAAAGACCTATCGCTAATAATCCACCTAAAACTACCCTCCCTTACTTCGAACAGGTGTCTCACCATTCCTACCACTTTCTGAAGCAGATCTAGAGGTCCTTTTTCTCCAGAGTCTTTAGTCATTCTGTCATGGCTGTCTCATTGTCCTCAATCAATTTGAAATGTTGACCTTTTTGACCATTTGACTTTGTATAAAAACCAGAGTTGCGTGGTGCCAAATTTAGAGAATAAGGTAGGTGCAGATGCACTGCAATGTTTTTACCAGCTTGACACTGACTTTTTAACCACACCTTCTAAATACACTCAGGAAATAGAAGACCTAGAACTGTTAAGGAAGTCACCAGAACGATGTAGAAAGTATGTTCAAAGGAAGGTGGAGTATTTTGAGGGGAAATTAATGTCAGTGTGTCTTTTCCTACAATAAATGTTTTAAAGTTAACCATTCACTTCTATAATTATGACCCTTGGACACTGATGGATAGGAGCAACCTTCCCAGTGTGGTAATTTATGCAAACAGATCATTGATGTTTGTTTGTTTGTTTTCTTCTTCTCTTTTCTTTCAGACATAGCCTCACTGAGTTGCCCATGCTGGTCTCAAACTCAAGATCCTCCTGCCTATGGCTCATTCTCATGAGTGCTGCAGTTACAGGCATGTACCACCATGCCTGGTATTGTTGGCTGTTTTCTGAAGGGGCAACCTCTTGTGGTTCTGTTAAACTCATGTCATATGTCACATCTTGAGCCTCCAGGACGAATTCCCAATGCAAACAATGTAATCTTTCTTCCTGTCTATAAATACATTCTCCCAATGTATTACTGTCCCTCCCAGTTCTATATCAAGGTGCAACCCTTTAGACAATTCTCTTCATCTATGAAACATATCTGAAGATTAGCAGACTCCATTGCTCTAAACAAATAGTACTAGAACAATAGGCTAGAAAAAAAGAAAGAAAAGAATCTTGATCCCTCCTTTATGTTTATTCACAAAAATTTGGAGAGATCACCCACCCATACACCTGAAAGTAACACCAGAACCATAAAGTCTCAGGAAGACATAAAAGGATGCCTTTATGAGCTTGAGAAAGGCAGAAGTTTCTTACAAAGAATACAAAAAGCCCTACCCATAAAAGTCTGGGTTATTTCAATTTTTTTTTTTTTTTGGTACTCAAGATTGAACACAGGGCCAGGTCATGCATGCTAATTATGCTTTCTCACTGAGCTACACACCCAGTCCTAGCTTATTTATTTAAGTAGATTATTTGTTCTGCCACACCGCCCAAGCTGATATCCTCCCTATCAGTGATGGCAAACATTTTAGAGCTTTCAATGGCACAAGCAGCCTGCTGCAGCAAGCATGCCATAATTTTGCCTATATGATATATTTACCAAGCTGATATTTAAAATTTGATATCCTAAATTTAAAAAAGGTTCTAGTTATTAACATCAGCAGTAATGCATCCCAGTGGATCTGGATCAAAGGGGAAAATATTGCTTAAAGAGCATTACTGACTCAGAATAGCAAAAAGACCAAGGCTGGAGCCATCATAATACCCAATTTCAAATTATACTACAAAGTCATAAAATAAAAACAGCATGGTACTGGCACAAAAATAGACACATACACCTATGGAATACAATAGAAGACACAGAAACAAACCCACACAACTACAGCCATCTGATTCTTGACTAACTATACCTTGGAGAAAAGACAGCCTTTTAAATAAATGATAATAGAAAAACTGGACATCTATTTGTAGAAGATTAAAACTAGATCCCTTTTCTCACTCTGTACAAAAATTAATTCAAAATGGATTAAAGAGCTAGCTAAAACTTTGAAACTGCTAAAAGAAAGCCTAGGGGAAACGCTTGAAGCCATAGACATGGCAGACTTCCTGAATAGGACTCCAACAACACAGGAAATAAGAGCAAGAATCAACTAATGGGATTACATAAAATTTAAGTTTCTGCACAGCAAGGGAAAAACCTAACAAAGAGACACCTACAGAATTGGAGAAAAATCTTTCCAAGTTACTCTTCTGACAGAATTAATATCTACAATATAAAAACAATTCAAAAAATGTAGCATCAAAAACTCAAACAGCCCAATCAATAAGTGAGAAAATTAATTGAAGAGACACTTTTCAAAATAATATGTACAAATGTCTAATAAATATGTGACAAAAAACAAAACAATAAAAAAGAAGAATAAGTATGTGAAAATATTCAACATTGTTAGCCATTAGAGAAATGAAAAGCAAAACTATACTGAGATTCTGGTTCACCCCCGTCAGAATGGCTATCACCAAGAGTACAAAAAATAACAAATGCTGGTGATGACAGGGGTATCCCTGTCACTCTGCTGAAGGGAATGGGAATTAGTAAAACTACTATGGAAATCAATATAGAGCTCCCTCAAAAAATAAAACCTGGAGTTCTAATTTGATCCTGTTACACCATTCCTTGTCATACGCCTGAAACAATTCAAGTCAGCATACTCTAGGGATGCTGCATAAGTTGTATTTGTTGCAGGAAAATTCACAATAGCAAAGATATGGAGCGAGTGTACATGGCCATCCACAGATGAATGGATAAAGAAAATATAATACAAATGCACGGTGGAGCATTATTCACCCACAAAAAAATACAGAAATTCTGTCAGTTGCAAGAAAATGGATGGATCTGCAGACCAACATGATGAGCAAAATAAGCCTGATCCAAAGGCAAATATCACATGTTCCACCTACGGAATCTAAAAAGGATGGCCTGAAAGCAGAAGGGAGACTATCATTAGACAAAGGAACGACAAGAAGGGGGAGGAAGTGTAGGGCATGTGTTGGGGGTGGCTATAAACAAAGTATATTATGTGCATCAAAACCGCCCAAACTGTGAACCCGCGGGGGCAGGGCAGGGCGAAGGGGGCAACGGGAAGCTCAAATGAGCAAAGTATGTTATGAGTGTGTACAAATCTATCCAAATGAACCCCCTTGATCTTTATAACCAATAAAAGGAGTGAAAAATTGGAGTAATAAGACAAATAATGGCTTACAGTTAATATTTCAAGAGCAGTAAAGATAGTGACTATCAGAGTTCAAAGTTAATAGTGGAATTTAAGAGACCCAGTGATACATCAACATGGTCTATAATGAACAGTCTTATATAATTTTAAACTTCTTTTTAATTTTAATGAGGTTGTTTTTAATTTTTGTTGCTGTGGTACTTGTTTTAGCCCACTAAAATTTGTGGTAATTGATTGCAACAGTCACAGAACACTATTAACGACCATCTACTGTTATGAATGTGCTGTTAACCTTCCATTGAGTCCTCCTCTTTACAGATTTGCAACGTATTTTCTTACGAATACATAGGTTATTTTATAGTATATAAATGGAATAATGCTATCTGTGTAGCAATACTTATGTATTCCTTGGCTTTTACCCATCTAACAATGGGTCTTGGGGATATTTCCACATGAGTATATAGAAAGCAATGCTGTTCTCCTAAAAAATTATTCTGTAGAATGGAGAATCTGTAATACCTTTTAGTCCTCTATAAATGGACTTTTTGATTGTTTTCCATTTTTATTTTTTTACTTTGGCTTATTACAAATAATGCTAAAGGAAAACTCCTTAAAATTCCTCTTTATTGTTTTAATTTTGTACTCCTTGAAATGAGAAATCTGTTAATTCAGCCATAAGTCACGCAAAATGTGCTATATGTTACCAAGTTTGTGCAATAGTTCCACTTGTCTTATTATTATTTTCTGATTAAAAATTCAAGCTGCCACAGTCATTGGGCACAAGTATGTTCTCAATTTACTCAGCTTTCATAGGGTTGGGCATAGCTGATCCCCTTCTCCTTTTTGAAGCACGTCTCTCTCCCAGTTTCCCTGATCATAGACTGCCCAAGATCTCCTCCAACCCGGTTAGTTGCCCTCCCTCAGCTTCCCACGCGAGCTGCTCCTTGCTCCTCCACCTTATGTTCCTATTAGCTCAGTTATAGACTTTTTCTCTTCTTGTTCACACTCTCCTTAACTAAATGGAGATTTAACTAAATCTGTCACTTCTGAGATTTCAGAGACTATTTTCTACCTGATTTCCAATACCACATTGCTGAGTTAGACTTAGCTTCTCCATTGTAACGTCTGCACTTGGATGTTTTAGAGAGCTCAAGCTCAACATGGAAGATATAAAAAGAATTAAAATTCAAGCGTCCAAAGCCTGAATGATCTAGAGTACTGATATATTTCTATTTATCTTTTGCTTCAATGTCTCCCCAGCAGCATTTTTTATTTTAAAGCCAAAAAGATAAAAATCACAAGAACAGTTTCAAAATAAGTTAGTAATAGAGTTCCAGTAATCACTACATTGCATATTATTGTCTTTGTAGTAGTTATTTAGAGCACAAAACACAGACATGATATCTTGTTCAAACAACATTAGCACAAACTTTTCTTTCGATAAACTAAGAGAAACTAGTTGTATAACTATCTTAACTATCTCGTGTATATATATTTTTCTTTTTCTTTTTCTTTCTTTACCCTTTCCCCCATCACAATTTGCCTTTTCTTTTGAACAATTTCTTCCCAATTCACAATATCTATTGTACATTTTGGATCTTATTTACTTGTTCTGCTTCTCACACTAGGGAGACAATTGATATTTACACATGCACATCTGGTTTATTTCACTTATGAGTATGGTCTCGAGTTGCATTCATTTACCTGTAAAAGTCTCCAGTTTATCCTTCTTTATGGCTGAGTAGTACGCCTTTGTATAAAAAGACCACCTTTTTTATCCATTCCTTGGTTGATGGGCATTTGGGTTGTTTCCAAGATCTAGCTATTACGAATTGAGCTGCTATAAACATGAATGCACATATATCGCTGTGGTATGATGTTTTTAATTCTGGGTAGATACTCAGAAGGGGAATAGCTGGGTCAGATGGGACCTCTAATCCTAGTTTTTAAAGAAATCTCCATGCTGATTTCCACAGTGGTTGCACCAGTCTGCACTCCCACCAGTGGTGGAAAAGAGTTTGTTTTTCCCCACATTCCTGCCAGCATTTCTTACTGGTTAATTTCTTAATTAGAGCCACTCTTTCCAGAGTGAGGTGGGATCTCAGTGTTGTTTGAATTTGCATCTCTCAAATGACCAATCATGTTGAACTTTTTTCATGTATTTATTTGCCATTTGTATTTCTTCATCTGAGAAGTGTGTATTCATCTATCTCAGATGCCCATTTTTGGATTGGGTCTTTGAATTGGGGGGGGTCTGATTTTTTTCAATTCTTTATATGTCCTATATATGAGTCCTTTGTCTGAGGGACAACTGGCTAAAATGTTTTCCCACTCTATGGGTTGCCTTTTCACTCTGTTGGTGATTTCTTTTGTTGTGCAAAAATTTTTTAATAAGGTAAGATACCATTTGTTGATTCTTGTATTTCCCTTGCAGTCTTGGTTTTGTTCATGAAGTTTCTGCCTACACCTATATCTTTGAGATTTCTACCTATTTTCTCTTCCAATAAATTTAGTGTTTCTGTTTTAATATTTAGATCTTTGATTCATTTTTACTTTACTTTAGTACATGGTGATAGACATGGGTCTAGTTTTAGTTTTAGGCATGTGGTAAGTCAGTTTTTCCAGCACCATTTATTGCAGAGACTGTCTTTCTTCCAGTGAACATGTTTAGCTTGTTTAGTAAAGATAAGGTGGCTGCGTGTGTTTGGGGTTGCACCTGCATGTTCCATTCTGTGTTTTAAATGTTATTATTGAGGTGTGATTGAAATAACAATGAACTACACATATTTAAAGTGTACAATTTAATCGATTTGGACAAGTTTAGATACTAGTAAAACCATGACTACAAAGATAACAAAGATTTCATCACCACAGAAATTTCTTCACGTTTGTTTGTAGTACATCAGAACCATGGAGATGAGGGAGGAGAAAATTGTTTGATTAATTGTATGTGCCATTATTTGTATAACTGAGTAACAAATGCAAAGATAACATTATGTAAAACAGCAACCATTGTTAATCCCCTGCTATGTCCTTCATTGTTTTGTGTTATTCTGGTTTATGTCTGTTTGTTTGTTGATATGCTTCTATTCTGTTGTCATTAAAATAAGAAAAACATTGTATCTTTTTTACTTCCACTATTCTAAGAGGTATGTAGTAGCATGTGGTGATTTTAATGTAAAGTTTTTTGATGAGTAAGGATGTAGAGCATCTTTACAAGTCTTTGTGGGGCATTCACGTATTTCTTTTGCATGGCGCCTGTTCAAATCTTTTGACCACTTACTTATTAGAGTTTTTTATATTCTAAATATGTCTTTTTCTAATATATGTACTGAGAATATTTTCTTCCAGTGTATGGTTTGTGCTTCAGTCTTACTTACGGTATCTTTCAAAGAAATAAACTTTTAAATTAAAAACATTATTAAGATAACTGTTAAAAAGAAGCTTATAATTATACTCTGGTTATATAAAAAAGAAAGTCATTTTTTCTTAGAAAATGCATGATAAAACATTTAAGAATAGAGAAATGTAATGCCATTTTCTCTCAAATATTTTAGGAAAAACATAGGGAGAGAAAATAAATGTAGCAAAATACTAACAAACAAGGAATCTAGGTGAACATCATCTGAATATTCTTTGAACTTGTAACTGTTCTGTATGTTAAGAATTATCTTTTAAATTTTTTTAAACTGCAAAAAAGCTCTGGCTGAAGTTGAATTGAAATCTATCTCTTAATGATTTCTCATCTTTTGGGATCTAATTCTGTAGCTGACATGATCTTTTTGTACAAGTTTTTTTCCTACTGTAATAGAATTTTAGACATTAGAATAATGGCAACATGATTCTCTCAACATTTTTTCTCACCAGATGATCCAGATGGGAACTTGGTCTCTCTGCTGTCCCCTGCCCCCTTCCCACTCCCAAGTTCTTCTTTAATCAAAATAGATACACACACTAATACACATTCCCACAAATGCCACAAATCTGCACCAAACGTGACGTCTGACTCAGGAAACCTCCATCAGCTCCCACACATTCAGAACCCTCCATGGGAAAGGAGAAGGCATTATTTTCCTTCCTGTATAGAAAATCTCAACAACGTCCAGGGTCTGCCAATGCTACTATGACACAGCCTGTCACTCACTGCACTGGCAGTGAAAAACTGGACAGTAAGGCATTGTCTCTTTTGGCAGGACCATTGGAACCTCAGGAAGTCCCAACATATGGAAAAGAGAGGAAACAGGACACAAAAGCCTGCCATAGAGAGGTTGCTATGGTGTGATATGTTCTTCCCTGCCCCTATTTCAGAGCCAGCAAAAGAAATGAATGATGCCAAATTTCACCAGTTCTTTCTTAAGCAAGTGAATGAGACTTTCCTGAAGAAAACTGTCTCACAAAATGAATGGCTCCATCACACAATCTGGTGGCATAATTGGATATTTATGAACCAAGATCTTTACAAGTGTCAGGCAATGTACAATGAACCAGCATAACTCTGAATGCAGAAGATGAATGTTCACATTCAAAGTACTGACTACTGGCATGGGTTGCATGAGATCTGCCTAGAATAGTCTGGTACATTTAGCACTTCCAAAACCTTTCTATGGCAACCAGAACCCCAGAAATGTATTTTTATTAGGATTCTTCCAGGTTTCATCCATCTCCTTGATTCTGAGTACAAAGCACTTGCAGAATCTGCATTATAGTAGACCATTAGCACCATCTAAAGGCTACATACCAAACATCCTGCCAGCATGTGTGTTGCTCAAAATGCTCTTTGATGATGTAATTCTCTGCAGGACTGACACTCTGAAAAATGTTGCCTACACAGAAAGAAGCAATAGGCCACAATGGCATGCTATGTGATGGTTATATGCCCAGGGAGGTGCATATCCTCCCTGGTGCTTGCCTATTTGAAAGAGGTCAAACAGTAGGCAACATGTATGAGAAACTGTGATGGCCTGATTTCTTCTTTAAGCGCCCTGTCCACTCTTAGCTCAGGAAACTCACTCTACCCATAGGCCTGGTCTGAACCTGGGTGTAAGTGCTGGAGTCAAGGTGATGGTGAGAAGGATGGGACACGCATCCAACAACCATTGCACTGTGCCTGAGAGACTGGGGCTCCAGTCCTGCTTCACATGTGCTAAGTTTGTGGCTTTAAAATATCTGAGCTTCTCATCCCTAAAATGTGGCTCAACTGTATTATCTCTAGGGGCCACTCCTGTTCTGACAAGTGAGACCAGGGGTTCTGTAAAAGTGATAAGAGTGGCCTAGTCTCCTCTATTTCATGTCATTGCAGAGAGTGAAATAAAATGCTCCAGGTAGGCTTCTGTTATGGAGTTCCTAATCCAGGCCAAATTTCACCCATACCCTTGGAGTCAAGGCCAAGGAAAGTCTGACTTAATATTTTCTTGGGATGTTTACAGGGACCCCCATGGTTGGCTGGAGTCCTTGGAGTTTCTAGACTCTGGAGTACTCCCAAGGATCTTTTAGAAATAGGGGCTGTTCTTATAAAAGACTTGGATGGTACAAGGGTTTTAGAACAAATTGACCTTGATCTTGACACAGGTGAGATGATGTATTCATCCAGTGGGAAAGCGTTCTATCCAAGGAAGGGTCAAACCTAGGCAGGTGCAGGGAAGGAGAGTAGATGGAATAAAAGGGAAACGAATTTTAAACCCAGGAGACAGAAGTTTGTAGTCAAAGCTTGCTCCTGCTCCTCACTGACTCTGAACCACAAGACAAAGCATGTCACCTCTCCAGGTTTACTTTGTGTGTCTGTAATATGTGCTAATAACAAAGGTGTTGAGAGAATTATTTAACTTAATACCATTTTAAGTGCGCACATCATGTGTAGCCGTATCCTTGATGCAGAGTAAAGATGCTGGCAGTGATTTCACCGGCTTCTTATCTTAAAGTCACATACTAATCTCTTGTTCATTGAGCACAGACCCCTGGGACAGATGCCAAGTCTCAGATACAGAACACACTTGCCAGGTCCCTCTGACATGTAGCCCCGGGCTTGGCCTTTGCCTTTCTAAATGCTCTCTCTGCCCACTGCTTCCTGAGAGTCTGCCGTAGGCCCTGCCTTTCTGCTTTCAGCACAGGTGGCTTTCGCTATCAGAGTGTTTGAAGTTTCCCTTTGATGGCCCTGCAATGAGGCAGCTTAATTATGGATGAGCACTCTGCCTAAAAGCTTGTGTCTCTCCTTTTTTCCTCAAATATCCCTGGCATATTTCCAGGGCCTTGGTACACAAAGACAAAGGGATAGCTGAGCCACTGGCCACCCCCAAACCCTGCTGGTCCATCTGCTGCTTGGGGCATTTGTTAGAAGAGAAGAGAGAGGAAGACTGAACTAAGAGGAAAAGAGAAGGAGAAATGGAACATGTTTTCCCTAAAATATATCAGCTTCAATTTTAAAAAATCTCAAAATGAATAATGCATTACAAGCAATTCTACACTATGGAATGTAATAGAGTTAACTATGCTCTGATATTGGGCACAGCAGTATTTTAATGAGATGATTAGGTTGCTCCCGATTTAAATAATGCAGATAAAGCATTGCCTAATGTTTCTTTTTTCCCAGTTCTGTAGACTGAACCTAGGGCCTTGTGCATGCTAAGTACATGCTCTACTGCTGAGCTACGTGAGTACTCTGGCCCCATGCACAGCCCCTGAAAAGAAGAAAAATGGAGAAGTGAAAATACAAGGTTTCTTAGGTGTGAAAATAAAACAGGAACAGATTTTCAAAAACAAACAGAAAAGTTTCCACTGACTTGAGCACAAGTATTAGGGCGTATGAGAGAGAATAACCATGAGAGAGAAGGAGATCGTCCCAATCTGCCCTAAGAAGTTAAAACACAGAAAGCCGGGATGCTGGGCTTGGGCTAACACAGTCAGTGCAAGGGTACATTCAGTGCCCTAACTCCAATGGGGATTTCTGGGCCGAGCCACACTGGCAGTGAAGTCTCTGACATGGCCAAGTAGCTACTGCTTGCCAAGTGCTAAGGCGGCTCACCCATGATTTGCAGGCCCATCCATTTAGACTAACACCACCGTACCCATCCTGTTTCCCCAGAGATTTTAGTACATTTACAAAATCTCAAAAGGCACATGTAGCTCCGACGGCTATGCCCTGTGAGTGTCAAATATACACCAGACTTCAAAGACTTACTATGAACAAAACATAAAATGTCTCATTAATAACTTTTCATATTTATAACAGGATGAAGTGAGAATATTTGAGATACATTGGATTAAGTAAAATATGTTGTTAATGTGAATTTTACCTACTTGTTTTTATTTTTTAAGTAGGATTATTAGAAAATTTAAAATGATACACATACTTGAAGTTATAAGAATGTCCCAACTAGCCAAGCATGGTGGTACACACATGTAATTCCAGCACTCAGGAGGCTGAGGCAGGAGGATCTTTGCAGGTTTGAGACCAGTCTAGGATACAAAGTGAGCTCAAGGCCAACCTGAACTGCATAGAGAGGCCCTGTCTCAAAAAAAAGAATGCACTGGCTTTTTTTCCTTATCCATTTGAGACTAATGCAGGGCTATTATTGGTGGGAGAGAGGGGATTTAGTTCACAATATCTTTATTCATTCTTTCCATTTTGGCAACACTGAAAGTAATCTGAAATTGTAATTTTATTATTTTAATTTGCTATTCTACTGTTTATTCAAGGCTCAGGGTTGCTATGAAGGTTTATGGCTCTGGATAAATGACTGCTATTGTGGAAAAAAAGAGAATTAATGTAAGAGACAAATGACTAAGAGATATTAAACTGTGCTAATCAATAACTGCGCTGTTTTTAGAAAATACATAAACACGTGCTCACTTTGGCAGCATCTAGACTAGAACACGTACAAACTATGATAATCAATAGTTGTACTGTTTCAAAAAATAAATATTAATGCAAGGAGTCTAATGTATTAACTTGAACCATTTATTACAATGCTTCTTCAGAGCAGTTCTTAAATTTAAAGTTAAGCCTGGGGAGGTACCTCAGCAGCAGAGTACTTCCCAAGCGGGTGGCGAGGCCCTGGCTTGCACCCCCAGCACCGCAAACGTAATCACAGTAACTAAAGTGAACCCTAAGATTTACTCTCATGAGGCTCTTCCATCAGATCACTCACAGACTACACTTCTGAACAGGATCACTAACTCACATCTTTGAGGACCTATTAAGGGATTGGGGTAAAGTATTTTTGAGAATAACTGGATGATGAGAAAAAGCAGAAGCCATGATTTACTTAATGCTGAGATGATTTCCCAGAGACAGCATGGAGAGATTCACACATTTTCTTGCTTTATTTGTTTCAGTCTAAGCTTGAGTCAGCCATGTAGGCAGGCACATAAAATGACCTCATAGGCATTTTCTGCCACTAGTATGAATGCAATGTGAAAGCAGAATTCGCAAGCCAAAAATAAAGCTATAAAGTAACAATGAGCTCTAATTTTTTTCTATCAATTTAATGCTACAACCATAAAAAATGGAATTTTTTTTTTGGAGCATAACATAACAAAAAGTCTCAAGAATGCATCACTTTTTGGATTTTTTTAATTTTAAAGAGAAAAAACAATAAAAAAAGACACAGAATTTCAAAACAAGCTAATAAGAAATTAACAATTGTTATTGTATTGCATAGTTATCTTCAAAATAGTTGATTAGATTAAGAATGCTCAAAAAATTTTAAAAAGTTTTAAAAAAGAAGGCGTCATTTTTGTGGGAAAAGAATTGGGGTAAAAATGACATTCAGCTTAACCAAAGCTATATTTGAGAAGTTACAAATTCCTCAAACTACAATGCATAAATGGGAATAATTTTTAATATTCATGAATGTTTAACAAGTGCCAGGCATGGTTGTAGGTCTCTAAACACCATACATTAACTCATTTAATCTTCAAAATAGCACCAGGAAGCATATGCATTTTATTCTCATTCTTGTCTTATGAATGTGGACTCCAGCTCCACACACACTAACCAACCTGCTCACAGTCACATGGCTAATAAACAGCAGGAGAAGGTCATGCTTTTAACACACAATGATGGCTTCAACAACAATAAAGGGTGGTTGCCTTGTTCCTAAGAAATTGTCATGCAAGAAACAAAACCATAGCATTTGCTGATGAGATAAGCACTGGTTGGGAAGGCAGGAAACAGAGGACCAAAAAAATTCTATAAAATGAGAAGTTGAACTGCATGCCTTTCCTGTTCCCTTTCCAACCAGCAATTCTGCAAGTGCTATGGTTTCTCACGGCTTCTTCTAACAACCACTGTCTAAAGAGCCATGAACTGCAAACAGAATAGTGGAACCTAATAAGGGAAAGAGAAGGAGACCGTCCCAATGCAAAGGGGAAACAATTGGATATATTAAGTTCATGGGGGAAAAAAACTCACTGCTTGAGGAGACCAAAGACTGGAAAGAACACATTGTTAAGAATTCAGTTATTTAAAACCACAAGCAGGGTTGAGAATGTCAGCCCTTATAAGGAGAAAACTTACCTCTTTCAATTTACTGCCAGAACCCATATGCATATGCAGATGGCTTATCTATATTGCTTTGAGGGATCATTTGGAAAAATAATGAAGAACTCTAGAATTCAAAAACTAAAAAAAGTGAGCAGGAGCCACAAGCACTGACTATTCTACCTGTAAAGTAGGGCTCGCAGTGGCCCTCGAGGGCTGCTGGAAGGATTAAATGACATGAAGCAGGGACCGAACCAAGAAGAAGTCTTGTTTTACTATATGTTGCTAAACAAGGTTAACAACAATGATGATGGTGACAATGACAGGTCACACACATCAAGCTGCTTCTAAGTACCCAAGCCCAACTCTCAACAATTTCTACCTAAGACGTTCACATTATAAATGTTATGACACTAGGACCTTGAAGCTATTCAAAAGATTACAGCCAAATACAACAGAATGTTAAACTTGCAGGCACAGCTTCGGCATCATGTATAATTTGGAATGTATTTCTTTTCTCCAGAAATTCATGGGAGAATAATACATTCTATGAAGTTCTGTCGGGTCAAGGCCTTGTATTAACAAGCTCCCCACATTCTGGGATCATAGTTTGCTAATGAGAACTGAGAGATACCAACACAGGATGACTCAGTACAACTTTCCTTCTGATCAAGTGCTTTACAAATAAAGGAAAATAATCATAGCTGAAATCTAAAAAAAAAACCAAGTTTTTCTTAAAGAAGTAAAGGCACAACAGTGGTTATTAGAGACGGCAGAAGGGGTGCGGAGTGACAGGGAGAGGTCAGGCAGGGTACAATGTGACAAGCAAGGCTGCCATAACTTCCCACGGTAGCCCACACTGTTTCCCAGACACACCGCGTGCTTTAGCCTTTTCTCTTACCCAGTAAGGTTTAGTCAGTGAGCCACTTCTTACAAACAAGCTACCCAATAACATTGTTGGTGATGGCAGTCAGGAGAGTACATTTTGGCATGGCCAGCCAAAGAAACAACAACATGTTGGCCATCCGAGCCAGAAAACAACATTTCTGCTTGGCCAGGCCTGAGAGCAGTGTTCAGGTACTGGAGAGGAAGAGAAGGCCTGTGTAGCACACTTTGTGTTTCTTTCTAAAGTACCACAGGGTTTCTTTTCTCTTTCTTTCCCTGCTCTCTGCTCTAGGCCGGAAATGCAGAGCACCGTTCTACAGGCATGCAGGAAGCTGTCTGCTGCTTTTCTAGTCATGGAGAAGCGGGACAGGGAACGCAGGCTTTGTTTTTCCTTCCACCTCTTGCGCTTACTCCATGGGCCCTTGTTTGCCGCACGTGTTGTACTTTGCTACTCTTTTTTGAAATCACCCTAGTCTCTACACACCCTGGTTTGTAAACACCTTTTTTTTCTCTGAGTTGCATTCATTCGCTCCCCTTTTTTTTTTTAAATCAACCTAGTCTTCACGTACCCTAGTTTGTAAATGGCTTTTTCTCAGCTTGTGTTTTGGTCAGGGGTGCCTGCATGTTACTTAGGCATGTGGCCAGCTGCTAGACTACTTTGCCATGTGGCCGGCACCACCTTGTGTTGTTGCAAGACTAAATAACTTTTCCATGGGCATGTACCACCAACCATGGTCATCTTTTTTTCTCTATCTCTTTTTTCCTTTTTTAAATAATACCTAAGCTAAGCGTCTGCTTTCAAACAACATATGGTCTTATGAAAAACCAGAGAAAGGAATCATTTTCTTTCTTCTTGCAGGAAGAGAAACCTGTGTACTATCCCTTTAAGAACTCAAGCAGCCTTTTGCCTTCCAAAGTACAAAACTTTGGGGTGAGAGCTACAACCAGAGGACCTTCTGCTGTGGCCCCAGCAAAAGTGTGCAACACTAGGCAGTAGCCCTGCTTCCATCCCTGCAGGGCATGACCATCTTATGGTGGCTAGCTCCCTGATTTTTGGTTTTGGTGGGGTTTTTTGTCTTTTTGAGACAGGGTCTCACTATGCAGTTCAGGCTGCCCTTGAGCTCACTTTGTAGCCCAGGCCGGTCTCAAACTTACAACGATCCTCCTGCCTCAGCCTCCCAAGTGCTGGGATTACAGGCTTACAGTACCACGCCCCGCTAGCTCCCTGTTTAAATGCAGCTAAATTAAAGGTGGATGCCTGATGACCCAACAAAGCAGCATTTAAAAATTTAACTGTAAGTGTATGAAAATAGCCATCCCAACTCTTCTACCTCTTCAGTCATCCTGGTTAAGTAGAATCATTAAGGGAAATGAAATACCATCTGAGCCATTGAGGGGCTCAGAATAAATGCAAGTTGAGCCATCAAGGGGTTCAGTTAGCTGGCTAAGGAAATTTTGCATGGGGAAGTTCCGCCCTTATGTCATAGGAGTTTGAACTAAGTGAGGCCAACAAGTAGCCTCGCCCTCTTCTCCCTATCGAGTTGATCAGTCCAAATATGGAGTCAAGAGGTCTCTACCCTGTGAACTTTCTTCTGTGCTTAATGACACCAGCATGGCTCAGAGGTATCTATGTAGCCTGTGTTAGGTTCTCACAAAGGATGCTTTGTGGAAGGAGCCCTCAGGTCTACTCCTTATGCATGGGACTCCTTAAGGAACACAGGCCTAGTTGTCTCCTTTTCTCTGTAGGGCCTAAGACAAGCAGATGGGAAATCAATTAGCACTCTTCAATATTATGGGTCACACAACAAATCTAGGTAGCTCTGGATCAAAAAATAATATACTTCTTTCCTTTTACAGGCCAATAGAGTTACTCTTGCAGACTCTATCCTCAAGACTTAGATACTGAGGTGGATTTTGTGATGCCAGCTACTTATTAGGAATCAGCACTCATGGAAGGCAATAAGGAGAAGGAAGCACAGGCAGAAAGAGAACTAGGGCGTGCAGCCACAGACAGCTGTGGAGCAGGGGGTACTCAGGAGAGTTGTCCTCCGCTGATCTTTATGCCCTGGCCTTCATCAGGCTGAGGATACGCACGGGGACTTTCTGCAGCTGAGGCAGCCCCTGAAGAGGCTGACAGTGGAGACAACAAACCCTCTGATAGAAGTCTTCAGACCACCCCACCACCAGCCTTTCTGACTCCCACATTATGATGTACCATCCCACGCAGCTCTCTTGCTCAGGAATGTGTTCCTTTAGGACCTGAAGGAAGGTCAAAATGAAATCTACTTAGTCAAGTAATCCCCTAGTCCAAATGTGCATGCAACCTGCTCTGCCTAATACAAAACAATCTATTACATGTATTAGCAAACACTTGAGTTTAGAAGAAACTCAACTCCTTTTTCAGGACCAATAAAAGTTGATTTGCCCTTTATTCTAAGCTTCTAGAGAAAGTTCAGGAGCTTGATTGCATGTCTAGGACTTAAGGAATTGATCTGTGAAGTTGGAATCTCAGAAAAATCAATTAAGTACCTAAAACTCTCTATATTCCACAACACCAATAACTCATTACTTTTAATGTTTAGGAACGATTAAGGTAAGAGTCATTTACAGGAGCTTTTCTTCCACCACTAAGAATTATCTCCCCGCGGCTGCTCCGCTGTGGGGCCCCCGGCTGCGCTGCTGTGGGCCCCGATGCTGCTCTGCAGTGGGCCCCCTGGCTGCGCCGCTGTGGACCCCGATGCTGCTCTGCAGTGGGCCCTGCGGCTGCTCTGCTGAGGGCCCCTCTCAGGGCACCTCATGGACTGGACCCGCCCCCACCCATAGCTTGACGACAGGGTGGAGCCAGGCGGTCCGCTGTGAGCATATGTGCTTTCCCACCTCCAACCATGGCAGTCTATATACACCCATGTATGTTATAGCATAGTCTGAGGCAGGTATATCTCTTCCCAAGGCGAGAGTCCAAGGATATAGATAAACCCAGGAGTACAGTTATTATCACAAGGAAGATGAATGATTGA
>PVLD010019511.1:25027-36339 GCA_004027595.1 Dinomys branickii
CATCCAGTGCAAATTCCCTACTATCTTCTCTATAATTTGGTATTTCCTTTAATGTTTTTGTGTTAACTAATGTGAAGATAACTATGTAATACAACATCCAGTGCTAATTCCCTACTAAAAAAAAAAAGAATTATCTCACACATTTCTAACACATAAACTCCAAACTATGAAGATAAAAACATTTCCTTTTTTTTAATGCATAGTAAATGGGGAAGTCAAGTAAACATTCCTTAGGCATTCCATGAATAGTGTTTGTAACTGATCAATGTTTTCATTTGCTTCTCTCTCAATTCTTAGGGGTAAACACTAAAATAAGGCTAACTATGTTTAATTTTTTTAAAAGATGTAATACAAATTCCATAGTAACTTAGTCTACAATAGTGTCTGAATTTTGTCAGTTCCCAGGGCTATTTCAGGGTCTTTAGGGAAAGTATAACTCTTTTTTCTCTGTGTCAGTTTAGGTATGCCACCATTAAATTTTGTCCTGTCTAGCCACACTTTTTTCCAGCCCATTCACTCCATTAGGTATCCTCGATCTTAAAAGAAGTGAGTTTCCTTTGGATGATGTGGGAAAGGGACAGATAGCATTCATGGCTGTGAGGAAGCCTGGGCTCTAGTTCCAAACCCAAGAGCAAGTACGTGACTTTAAGCAAGTTCCTGGATTTCTGCTGGCCTCCATTTGTGCATAAATTTAGGAAGAAAAGAGGCTGGATATTTTCTAATAGCCTTCCCAATACCACTGTCCTGTGTCCTTTAATTCCAAGCATATTCTGTTCATTTCCATGGGGGAAGCTTTGACAATAGACCATGTAATGGGATTTGAAGGGAACATTTTCTATGGCTTCCAGAGAATTTGGAAGATATGAGTCATATAACTCCCCACTCCAGTCCCAAATTGGTAGGAAGGAAATAAAGGCTGAATTTCAGAGTATGTATTACATACTCACAAAGCAAAATGAGATTTCAAAGCCAAGAAGGGACATTTTAAGGCTAGCAGTATTATTTCCACTGTTTGATGAGCAACATGAAAGAACAGTCATAAACATGACCAGCAGTTAATACTTTCATTATCAGTTAAGGGTTATAGCCATTTAACTTTCAGCATTAAATTTAGTTCTTTTATTACAAAACTTCTCTTCACATAATGATCTAAATTGCAATTTCACATTTGCTTTAAGAAAGGGGAGAACCTCCAGTTTTGTAGACTGCCTGGCTCTATCATCTTGAAGGTTAAAAATTAAGGTCAAGGTTTAATAACATTGGTTTCATTGTTTCAAAGCCACAAATACAAATTTAACCCTGCTGGCTTTCTAAGATTGTGTGAAAGCAGTGCACAAAGCCATCATCTCCACAGGAAAAGTAATTCACAGGTTGGCTGTGCTGACAGTGGGGAGCACTGTCACCTCTGGTTAACCAGGACAGTCCGGTGTCAAGTTAGCTCTGGAAACTGAGTTGCAAAGGCTGAGTTAGTACTGAGATGCCCACACTGGCCGCAGCACTGTGCTAGTGATAGGAATCTCCTTGTAGTACTCTTCATAGTGCTGTTGGATCTGGAACATTGGACTATTTATTGAACAGAAACCAGGCTTTGTAAACCCTTTCTCCTCCTTCTAGTAGTTTATACTTCACTTGGAATAGTTATCTTTTCTGAATAAAGTACAAAGATTCAAAAGAAGGTGACTTCTCTAATTTTGCTCCATAGCATTTAAGAAGCCAGAATGTATCAGATTTTGTGTTCATTCTATAGGATAAATGTAGGATGAATAGCCAAATTTCAGCACCCTCTACATTAGTACACTGATTTTTTAAATGTCCCCAACATGCATTCTGGAACCTTATCTGGTGCTTTGGAGGGGGCCAGTTCTGAGGACTGAAGAATCCAGAGCCTTCACACTTAGTTACATTCGCAGTCCCCAGCCCTTTTAAAAAAATGTTTTATTTTGAGACAAGAGATTGCTAAGTCTCTAAATTGCCCACTTGTGATCCTCCTGCCTCAGCCTCCTAGAGTGCTGGGATTATAGGCCTGTGCCACCATGCCCAGTTATTATTTTGGACCTCCCTTCCATATCACAGGAACTGTCCAAGCACTACCGGTGGTGGTGAACCTACAGCACTCAGGCCATAGGAGGTTGTTTGTATCACTGAGAGCTCTGTTGCTGTGATTTTCTTTTAATGTATGTTTTTGGTTTCTAAACAAAAACCTCAGTGTTCAAATGTAGTGGCAGTGTTGGCACACTGTGATAAATAGGAGTGTTTGGGGCTGCCGTTTGGGCCCTCGGCCTCTCAAAGTTTTGCCATCAATGAGTCTAAGCAGATCTCATAGTCCACATCAGTAGGATGCTGAAGAGATAAACTACACAACCAAAATTTTGAAGATACTCTCTTTTTATTTCAAAACATGGGAATAACTCAAAATTTAAATCTCAAGGACCAAAATATATTTTAACCAAATGTTCAGAAGGTGAGCCAGGCTACCATTATGGCAACAAGCCTCACATGGAAAAGTGAATGTTAGAGAATGATCCCCACGATGCGGCTAAAGCTATGGCACACCCACACATAGATTCATACTTGGTTGTCTAATTTGCATGCATGAGTTCGGTGCATTCTCCATGCCACTAGAACGTATATGCCTTTTCCAAAG
The DNA here is from genome assembly GCA_004027595.1 of Dinomys branickii. Classification (NCBI taxonomy): domain Eukaryota; kingdom Metazoa; phylum Chordata; class Mammalia; order Rodentia; family Dinomyidae; genus Dinomys; species Dinomys branickii. Next base: position 27,672 of record PVLD010019511.1, read on the forward strand.
GCAGTGCGGGATCCATGTCTGTGCAAGTCTTTAAAAATCTGCTCCCGTACAAAAGTTTACCATAATTTATCTGCAAGAGCCTTCAGGTGACCCATTCTTTATGCCACCCTTACTTCTCACAGCCATTTTTGAATAATAATTACAGATGTCAAGAGTTCCAGCATCACATTAGAGAATCCATTTGTTAGTTATTTTAATGCCAGTTAGTCATTTGTGAGTAAACCTCAATACACATATCCACATGTTTGGTGTCCAGATTGGAAACTGATAACCTTGGTAGCAACCAAAATAACAAGATGAGAAACAAGAGAAGATGTTCAAGAAGAGCTGGGCTTCCCTCCCTCACAGGCAAATTCTTCCCTAATATGCACAGAACGGCCACAGCCAGACACACCTGTGTGTGGGGACCCACTTTTTCCCACCAACGCAGAATAGCTGGAAACTCAAACAGCACTCAGAGCCAGTGGGGGAAATGCCTGAATCTGAAAAAGAAACCAAAGAAATTGTACACGGGAAAGGAGATGGGAACTGAAAACAAATTTCCAGGGTAGCTCTGTCTGTCAAGAAGTGAAAAGTCTTTATTACTAGAATATGCAGAATCCCACAGGAATTGCTGCATCTTTCGCTTTAGCTCTTTGCTTGCCAGTCCTTTCCCAGGCTGGTTGAACTGCCTCTGTGGTCCTCCCATCCAGATGCCACTCAGCAGCAGGCCTCAGGAGCTGCACTCTTCACAGTGACAGGAGAGTATGTACCGGTAGGTGGCGGTGAGTCGCATGCCCCCGGAGCAGCGCAGGCGCAGGGCCTTCAGCTTGGAGGTCTGGGGCCGGCAGCAGTGACAGGAGGAGCGGAAAGGTTGCTTGAGAACAGTACTGAAGGACACCAAGGGCTCAGAGCGCGACGCCTGGCTGCAGTGCCCCTCACACCTGGCCAGGAGCACCATCTGGGGAAAGAAGAGAAGCTGGTTACTTTGTGGAGGTGCCAACGCCTCGGCTGTGTACCACAGCATCCTTTGAAAGGCCCTAAAGCTCCTTGCCAGTGTCTGCTAGGTCAGGCAAGTGGCTTTCAAGCTGTGCTGCACATTAGAATCAACTGGTAAGCTTAAAGAAATATTGGGGCTAGGGATGCAGTTCTGTGATGCAGCGCTTACCCAGCATGTACAAGGCCCTACGTTCAATCCTCAGCATCACAGAGGGAAAAAAATCAAGAGCCAGGCCCCAATTAGGCCACTGAGATTGGGGTAAGACCCAGGCTCTCAAGATTTTTCAAGACTCCATAGGTGACTCAGAATTGCACTAAGGATTTAGAACCACTGGATGAGACTCATCATTACAAAGTACACATAAAAATCCAAGAATAAGACAAGTTTTTCCTAATAGAGGGCATTCTACAATCAACCCAATATATTTTGAATTTGACTGGTAGCAAAATGCAGGAAATAATTTTAAACTAAAATCAAGAAGTAAAATAAAAATGACAAAAGATAAAAGTTGATTTGTTCAGGGAATGTGTAACCAAAAGGAATATGATTTTTTCTGAAGAGATAGCTATGTACGCCCTGATTTGATTGGGGGGGTTCATTTTTAGTTTTTATTCATACATGTTTGCAGTACATAATGTTTGTAAACCTTTGTGAAGTTGGCACGTGCACATAACACACCTTAATCCTTTTTACCATCCCCCTCCCTCCTCTCTCCCTCGTCCCCCCATCTCTTCATCCCTTTCCCACTTGAGGGAGATCTTTCTCCCTATGTCCTGTTATCTGTCTTTCATTCTGTTCTTTATTTATACTTTGGGTTCCTTACCTAAGAGAAACCACGTGATATCTAAGCTTGTGTGTCTGATTTATTCCACTTAACATTATGGTCACAAGATGCCTCCATTTTCCTACAAATGATTCAGCTTATCTTTCTTTATGGCAGAGTAGGAACGTGATTTTTGAAGAAAAAAAAAGAGAAAGCTAGGTGGTACTTAGGGAGGAATATTTTGGGTGCTGCAACGTGCAACAAGAGAACAGAGGGCACATTTGGGGCCTTGGGTTCACACTCCTGGGTTTGCACACTGTAATGGTTGATACACGGTGTCAGTTTAAGAAGTTTAGAAGTTTAACTAAGTGACGATGTACCAGGGAGCCAGGGTCTTTACTTTGTAAAGACCTGAGCCTGTGCAAGAAGAGGGCACACACCCGCTTTGGGGCAGGGAGCCTGGGTACAATATAAGGGAGGAAAAGAGGCTTGTTCTTCCCCCTTTTGCTCTTGTTGCTTTGCTGCCTTCTGCTGCAATGAACTGTTGCCCCTGTGCCATGTGCCACCCTGCCTTGGAACCAGCAAAGTATGGACTGAACCCTCCACAGACTGTGAGCTAAACCTCTTTCCTTCTTTAATTCTGGGTGTCAGGGATTTTGTCCCAGCAATGAGAGAAAAGTAACTAAGACATACACTGAGGAAGCCTGAGATTTGTGAAATCACATCTGCATTTTCACAGTCACTTAGGACTGGTAAGACGTATCCATTTTGAGCATCTCCATTTCCAAAAGTTTAGGCTGAAATAAGCTGTGTGCTCTTTATAGCAGCTCTTAATCTGGCTTTAGTAAAGAAAATCCTTTAAGAATCTGATGAAACTATCAAAGTTATCTCTAGAAAAATTTACATAAACACACACCAAACATTGTGCCCATAGCTTAAGGATATGTACAAAAGGTTCATTTTCGTATCCCATACAAAATCCTGGTATCTTGAGGGGAAACCATGGGTAGAGTAGGGAGGGACAGATTGATTCATGAAACTATATGACCCTATATGACCAGGGTGGGGAGGTCAGTGGTCCATGTTTATATAGGATGGTCTTGCTTAGTATATTTCATATTAACTGATGGAGGAAAAAAGTTGCCTTATGACTCCAGAACCAACAGCAAGGTCAGAAAAAGTGGAACTGTTCCAATGAAAGATCAAAAGATGTAGATAGACAGGTAGATATTGATAGACAGAGATATATGCACAAAACCCTTTGACATTGACCTTATGATATTTTGGGAGTTAGCAGTTAATATTAAAGACTCGCCAGCTATTATCTCTGACACCATCCTATAGGGCAGAATTAAACACTCAGTGTTTAAAAGAAGGAAGTGGCCAGCTCATCTTTCCAAAGGTGGGAAAAGATAACTTCTGTTAATTATAGATTACTAGCATCATTATCTGAGAAGATGCTGGGGGTGAAATCCAATAATCACCTAGCAACCACCGAGGGAGTATAAGATACTCGAAGAAAAAAAATGAAGACAAAACAAAACAGAACAAAACCCAGCCTGGGTGGAGGGAAGAATAAATTGGACTAAATCAGCTGATTTCTTTTTCTCTAAGAGATCATAGAGGTAGCAGGAAAAAATGGCAGCTGTAAACTCTTGATTCTCTCCTGCCCTGTACATTGATAGACAAAATAAACATGATCTGAAACAGGTTTGGGAACATTATGCCATAAATCAGTAGTAAAATATATGCATGTTCAACCCCCAACTCTCTAATAGGAGTGAGAGGTTCCAGGATCTTCCCCCAATTTCTTCCCAAGGCTGCCAGGACATGCCAAGAGCTGCTTGGCACCTCTCCTTGGAGCAGGGATAAACTTGCTGCTCTCTAATCTAGATCACCTATTTGGTAGATAAAGCAGTTCTTCAGAGCCATCTCCTAAAATGGAGTCTTCAGAGAGCTGGTTTTGGCCTGAGTGGAGTGATGAACCTATCCCACCAGACTGAATTCAGAAGGACTAGAGGCAATGCGGCCATCATACCAAAATGATATACACACAGGCGTGCCAAATGTAGACCTCACTGGCCAGGCCCTTAGCACTGTCTCTAGAATGACTAAACCAGCAGTGTAGGGCCATTTGCAGATGAGCTAACCTGATTGCGATCTCACTAAGAACTTGCAACTTGTGAAAATCCACCTCCAGCCCACTGTGAAAGACAAGCACCCCAGCACTAAAGGAGACTTGGGACCACCTCCAACAGGCCTGGCTCCTCTGCTTTGGGAGCCGACTTCCTGCACAAGAAGAATGCACAGACATGTACAAGAAACACCTTCAGTAGCTACTCCTAGCCTTGAGAACAAATCCTAAAATCCTGGACAGGCGTCCAGGCCTTCTGTGCCCTGCTGTCAATATCACTTAGAGTGGTTCTCATCACCCACTCCATGTTCTGGTCACGGTGACTTAGGAGTCCATGGAGCTGCCCCTCAATTCTCCTACCTCTTGCCTTTGTTCATGTCTTCTGTCTCCCAAGAAGATCCAGTTCTGCCTGATGAAATCCCACCACTCTATCCTTTGTGGCCAAATTCAAATGCTCTGTCCTCAGAGAAAAAACTACGAAACAATTATCGTGTCCTTCATGTTCTCAACACACACACAAATTCCCTCTCTGGAATAGCTCAGTGTATAGCCCTCTGATTAGGTTATAAATCAGAGGGAAATGTATTTCGGCTTTGTGTGTGCTGAGGGACAAGGTAGGAATCTTAAAGATTAGGTCTACTAATCGGTATCATGTAGGAATGGAAGGATAACCATCTACTTTCTGGGTTCAGACCTGATAGTCTTTCACCCTTGCGTATGCCTCTTCTGTGTCTTAGCATTTCATGAATACCCCCGACCTCTTCCAGACCAGTTTCTCAGAACGGAATGTGCACAGGAGTCAGATGGGATCTTGTTAAAATGCAAGTTCTGATTGAGCAGTTCTGGGGTGGGCCTGTGAGTCTGCATTTTCCCTAAGGTTCCAGTTGGTGTTTATACTGTTGGACTGATACACTATGAGTAGCAAGTCTGTGAAGTCATTAAAGCTTGGGGGTTCTACTCGAGCTCAAGCATTATAAGCAATGATTTAACATAAAAGAACCTTTTTTTGAGGTACTAAGGATTGAACAGAGGGCCTTTGCACCAGCTACATCCCTAGCCTTTTTCTTCTCCTCCTCCTCCTTCTTTTTTTAGACAGAGTCTCATTAGGTCACTAAGTTGCCAAGGCTGGGTTTAAACTTCCAGTTCTCCTGCCTCAGCTTCCTAGAGCGTACTGAGACTCAAGGTGTGCACTATGATGCCTGGCTAAGAACAGTTATTGAATGCTTAGGACCTGAGTATTTCATTTAATCTTCATAATAATTCTATAAGGAAGGGACTATTAAGACTGCTACTATTATTACAAATGAGGAAACTGAGGTTTTAGAAAGTCTGTTACTTGCCCAAAGTCACATATCTAGAAAAAGCCAAGGCTGGAATCAAACCCAGGTCTATCTGAAACCAAATCCCTGTAACACAAGCTACCTCGTACCCTTCTCTACACTGACCTGCCTCTGGGAGTCCAGAACCTGTCTTCACCAGAGGCAGACAAGGCTCATCTTTGCCCCACAGGCTTGGCAGGGCACAGCATCAGCACTCCCAAGCCTACGCAGCACCAAGCCTGCCAAGGGCCCTGGCTGAGTGGGTGTCCTCTTTAGCATCAGAATAAAGACACCCTGCTCCCATGTTAGACCAACATGTTGGCTATTGTACCCCAGTGGAAAGAGGAACCTTTCTCCTTTGTTCTCAGCAGTGAGCACTGCGCCCCTATTTCCATGGCACCTCCTTTCTCCTCAAGACCAAAATTCATTCATGCTTCTCTCCTTCCTTCCCTCACCAGCAACGTCAGTAAATGGCTGTTGCACTCATTCCCAAGGACCCAAGTGACCCTGCAATGGCGCTGTGCTGGGTTGAGGACATCAGCAAAATAGCAACCAGGAGAACAAAGCAGCCTGAGGACGGTGGGAGCTTTGGAAGTTTGGGTGGGAGCCCAGCTGACTGCAACTACAGGCTGGTGCCATCACTCAGGTCACAAATCAAATGGACATGAAAAGGTCTTTATTTTTCATTTGGGGGCAGTTCCAGGAGCCACACTTGGGACCTCCATTTGCCAGGCAGGCGCTGTGTCACTGAGCTGTGTCTCCGGCCCCGAAAAGGCCTTTAGGCTTAGAGCAGTTCCCTTTCCTCCCTCTGCATGGACTTGTAAACACCATGAAGGCCCAAACTTGGTCTTTGCCTTCTCTCTTTCTTCCTCTCTTCCATTTTGCTTTCTTTCCATTTTTGTATTTCTAACACCTTCTACAATATCTGCACATAGTTGGCATTCAGTATAAATTTGTTCTGATTTTAAAATCCAAGTCATATCTCTCAAGCGGTCAACTATGTCATAAGAGCAATACTCCTGACGCCACTGGTTCTCCTGCCGTGCCCTATGAGCTTCTCAGGCGACAGCGGAGGGTGATGCCGGGGCCCTAGTAGTGCCCCAGTCCTGAGGGTCAGTCCGTGCCATGTCACCTCCCTCCTCCTCTGGGAGTTTTCACGGGCTCCATCCCCTCAACCCCCCTCCTTCTCCTTTGTTACTGTCCTTTGGGCGCCTCTCCCATGCCCCTTGAGAGTTCAGGCAGCTGTGCTTTGGTTCCATGCCCCGCCTGGGCAGCCACCTCCATTCCTCACCCCGCTCGGGCTTCGCAGTCCTGCCCTGCCAGCTCACTTTCCCAACCTGCGTTCCTGGAAACCCTTGCCTGGCCTGGGACCAGAGCGCAGCCCTGCACCCCTCCTCCCCTGCTCACCTAGTACGGGAAGTGAGCCGAGCGGGAGGCTATGCCTCTTTCCCTTTCATCCTAACTCTCAGCAGCCAGCACAGTGGCATATATTTGCTTTGCTCTTCTTTCCTAGCCTGTATCCAAGGAGAACTCCAATGAGGTTCATTTTCCTAATCCCTTAAGGCCGTAGGAGATCCCACAGTTATTGAGGCCTCCGCCGTGACTGAAATAGAAAGTGAATCGAAGCACCTGTCTAGCTTATAACTTCATCATCAGTGTCATATCATTTATTAAATGCCTGTTCTACACAGGCCACTGGGCTGGCTGCTTTGCAGAAGTTATCACATGCCCTCACCCTCCAAGAGCCGCTCCATTTTACATGGAAAGAAACGGAGGCACCAAAGAATGACCCGGCTTTCCCAGAGTCCCCCATTTGGCAAGCTGGGAAACCAGGCCTCTGTTGCTTCAGAGCCTGGACTGCCTCGGTTTCCTTAAATACGTTCTGAACAGCCCGTTCCCACACTCTACAGCCTTTACTCAGAATCTCAGGGAAACATGGTCTCTTAGGAAGGTTGGCAATGAACCTACTGCTCTGTACTGAGGGGTCACCACTTTCAGAGTCACTCACTGGGTGTATCGTAGACTGTGCCCATCCTGGCCTCCCTGGTCTGCTGACTTAGCCCATTCCTGCATTGCCAGAAGATTGGCCACAGGACCCTGGGACAGGCCAGTGCAAGTCCAGGGTGACGATGAACAAGGAGTCCCACTGGATGCTTCCCGAAAAGCTTTCCTTATTGTATCTCTTTTTTCCTGGAAAGATTGCCGTGTACTGCATGAATCATTATTGCCGGCAGGCCAAAGTCGGGCCTGGAGCTCAAGACAGTGGTCCCTACATTCTATCTGTGGTCCTCCAGTGTGGAGAGGGAAGTAACCTAAAGATGAATGATGCAAGGCAGACCCCGCCATTGTCCGTGGCTATTGGCCGTTTGGCTTTAAAGAAAGTACTGTACCCAAGCTTTTTTTCAGAGTTCAGCTTTCCTTACTATTAAAATAGGAATGCCAACGCCCGCCATCACAGCTTCGTTGGCAGTGATTAGCATGTACACTGTGAGGTGTCTGATGTATATTAATTGACCACATCCTTCCTTCCCTGAGGCTGGTCATGTGCTACCTTTCATCTGCCTTCACAAGGACAGACACTGAATAAGCATAAGCCAGGAAGCAGTAGGTAATGGCTTTGACCATGATGATGAGGAAAAAATTTTGTAGAGAAAAAAATCTTACCTTAGCCTCTTCTTTCTAGACCTAATCTATATGTTTTATCCCCAGCCTCTAACTAACAATTTCATTAAATAAGATCCACTAGAAAGAAGATCAGCCTGAGTCTGCCGAAGTGAAAAATGATAGGCTATTTCCAAATGGAAGCAGTTTTCTTCATGGATACACAGAGAAAATCTCATCCAGAAAAGGTCTGGGTAGTTGAGGTTCCGCCAAGCATTTTTATGGCCGAGGAAGGAAGGTTTATAATTACAAGCACCATTTACATAAAACTATTGCTATATTTGGGACAGTTTGGGATGTTTGAAAACAGATTGTTCCCATGAAATTACAAATATTTCTCTTATTATTGCAGTTTCGCACTGTTATTGACGGTGACATTCTGAGAGAAGCAAAGGTGAGCAGTAGGCTGAGGTCTGTTTCTAAGACCTGTGCCCGAGTGCGGTAGGCTTGAGTTAATGACGCCTCTTCTTCGGCCTTCCGCAGGCCAGCGTGCCACTTGCTAAGGCACCCTTCCCCAGCATTTTGCTTAGTATTTCCGGGTTGTTTCTGAGTTCCTTTGTTTTTTCTTTTTTCTTTCTTTCTGTTGTCTTAGTACTGGCCCCGCTCATCTTCCAGGTTCTAGGCATACACCGCGCGCGCGTGTGTGTGTGTGTCTGTGTGTGCCTGTGTATCTGTGTGTGCCTGTGTGTGTGTCTGTGTGTGCCTGTGTGTGTGCCTGTGTGTGTCTGTGTGTGTCTGTGTGTGTGTGTCTGTGTGTCTGTGTGTCTGTGTGTGCCTGTGTGTGTCTCTGTGTGTGCGTGCCTGTGCATGTC
>PVLD010019512.1:0-36235 GCA_004027595.1 Dinomys branickii
AGAAAACAGGGGCCTCATTTTCATTCGCACCTAATCAGGGCGCAGTCTCACGGTTAGTTGTTTTCAGTCTTTGGCCACCATGATCTGCACACAGGTAAATGCGAAGTGATGCTTTTCCTCTATCCATAGGATAATAACAGGCTGAGACCTGCCGTGATGCTCTTCTGTCTGCTGCTGTGAACGCTGCATACCTTGGCGACAGTATCCAAGTGGGTCAAGTTTAAGGGTGCATTTATGACAGTCCATTTCAGGTAGAGGTGGCTAACAAATCATGCTCCAGACTAACAAATCACGCTCCCAGATTTTAGGCCGTCCTTCGCCCCATAGGGCTTTATGTGTTTGACTTGGATAAAAAAGATCATGTCCAGTTCCGTGCCGTGGAGGGGCTTCCAATGAGAACTCCATTTGTGCACCTTTGCAGCAGCAAATGTTGGCACCTGGGCCCTCCTCAACATGCCTGTGCCTCAGGTGTCAGCTTCTTTTTTGGAGAACTTCTTGGCCATAGCCCAAGGGTTGTGAAGTCACATACTAGTTGCAGGCATTTGTATCTTTTGACCAGGCCAAAGATAGGAACCTAATATAGTCCCAAAGTACTAAAAATAAGAAGGGCATTGAAATATAAGATAACCCTCAATATCTAGCAATATTCTTTTGTAATTGGCTTCACTTTATCTGAGAGCCACAGCTAGTGCAAATTCTCTGCCTACCCACCTGGCTCCTGCCCTCTGTCCACTGTGATGTGTCTGCTCCCCTCGGCAGTGCTGCCCACGGAGAGCACCAGCACGGACACAATGGTTAAGGAAAGACGATCTGAGGGATGAAGGGAAGCTGAGAAAGAAGGTGGACAAGCGGGGTGGGAGAGGCGAGGAAGCAGACGGGTGGTGCGTAGTTAGGACAGAAGGAAGTCAGGTGACTTGGCCCCTGGATGACTCTCCCTGCACAGGAGTCACTCGGCTCTCATTCTGTTGCTGGAAGAGTTGTGGAGCTATGCACTGCTCTGAGGCAGGTGTGTGTGTGTGTGTGTGTGTGTGTGTGTGTGTGTAGGGGTGGGGGTGCTTAGAGATGGGAGACCCAGAGGTGGGAATGAATACACAAAAGGGGCACCTGTCCTTTGAAAAACAGGTCATTTAGCGAAGTGGCTCTAGGATTTTAGTGAAATGGAAATGTCAACTCTGTTCCTTTCCTCCACCTAACCAGGCCACAACCGCTTATTTTCCATTGTTGGGTGTTTAATTGTTTCCAGCTATAAGGCTTCCTGGGCTTCTCCTGGGCGCTGGCTTCATACTCTGTTGATTTCTACTCAGCCTACATGTCCCCTTGCTCGATTTCACCCCATTATCTCCTCTCTATACCCCCTGTGCTACCCTCATAAGTCGGTCTCTTCTCCCACGTCATCATTTTGATAGTTTTGAGCCTCAGATCTCTCTCTCTGGCAAAGGGGTAAGTTGGAAGGCAAATGGGGAGGTAAGGGGCAAAGATGAGTGGGGGGTGCCTTGTGGCTGTGCCACGTGGGATTCTTTACAGATGAGCCATTTCCTTCTGGTGGCCTGTAAATCACACAGCAGTCCGAGGTGAATCTGTGGCGTCGCTCTCCCAGCGGGTGCACTGGGTCCAAGGTCATCAGAGAACCGAGGTGATGTATCAGAGGCGGGCCTGCTGGACAGTACTTATGTCTTGGTGTCTTTTGTACTAGTGAAACTCTACATAGCTCAGGGACTGGTAAAATTTAGTAACAGAATGTGTAGATTTCTACATAGATTCATAAATGCGCAGTGAAAATCTGAATGGGCCTTGCTCCTGGACGCTCAGGGTTTTGGGCCACTGTAGTTGCCTCCCAGTTCCTGCCTTGAGGCTGTACCCAGCACAAAGGCCCAGTCACCCCTTTCTACTTTTGTGTTCTGCACACTCCATGTGGGGTGGACATGTTTCCTGGATTAAGAATGCGTTTTATGTTTTTGAACCTCCCTGGATCTAATAGCATTTTAGAAACTAGATTTTTGGATAATTAAGCTGCATTGAAGATTAATAAAGTTGACGAATGACAATGATAATAATGTTTGATGGTAATTTGAAGACCGCATTCAGAATAGACTACACAGGGATAGGGACTGTTAAATTCTTTTGAGATGTGCTTTAAAAATCTATTTATCATAATTATTATCACACACTAATTGACTAACATAATGGGTTTCTTTGCAACATTTTTACGCATGTAAATAATGTATTTTAGGGAATAACGTACCTTGATCGTTTCCAGCCTATTACCCATCCCTTTCCCCTCATCCTCGTCCCCGTCCCTAACCTAGAAACCCCGTTTACTACCTAGGAAGAGAAGGGAATTACCTAGAAACCCCGTTTACTACCTAGGAAGAGAAGGGAATTACCTAGAAACCCCGTTTACTATCTAGGAAGAGAAGGGAATTACCGCCTCTACTTTTATGCCACCTTTTTCTCCTCCAAGGGTACCACAGATGAGAGAAAATGTGGTTGTTGTCTTTCTGAGTCCGGTTCCTAATTTATTTGAGTCCTCCAGTCCTTGCTTCTCTCCTTCTCTCTTTTTTTGTATGTTTATTTATTTTTTATTTTAAAGTGAAAAAAACCTAACAAAACAACAACAATGGAGACCTAAACAAAACAACACAGGGTCAACAAAAATGGTACATAACCTCTAAATGAAATGACAGGAATTAACTACACCACATACTGTTATCTTCAATGAAGTTGCTCAGTCCACCAGGTCCACCAGAATGCAAGAGTGATCAAAATATCAAAGGCAATAATGAGTAATAGTAATTAAAAAACCATTGGAAAAGATACACAGCTTCACCATTCAAGACGGTAGGAGTTTAACAATGGTTCTTATATTGCATATTGTTGTTTTCGAATCAGTTATTTTGATTACCAGATACAAGCATAAGAAATTGGTCAAGAAAAAAGAGAATTTTAAGCATTAACTGTTCCTTTCAATAAACCACAGACATCAGCAATGCACCTATCCCAGCCACCCTTGTGTATACATATAAATTTTGTTTTTCATTTTAAAGAGAAAAGACAAAAATAACAAAAACAAATACATAAACAAAACAACATAAATAAGAATAAAGATGATGCAGAATTTCAAAACAAGGTGATAAGACACTAACAATAGTTGTTATATTACATAATGTTATATGTTGCTCACATAACCAGATAGAGGCATGTAAGATTGATCAATTACACATTAACTCTTCCTTTCAATAAACAAATAGAAATTAGTAGTACAATTGTCAATCTTGTTTATATATATTTTTCTCTTCTTTCTTTTTCTTCTCCCCTCCTTCATCCCAGTTGCCCTTCCTATTTGAGCAGTTTCTGTCTCTTCCACAATATCTATTGTACCCTTCAGATTTTACTTACTCTTTCAAGTTCTTAAAATAGGGAGGCAATACAATGTTTTCACATGTGAGTCTGACATTTCATTTATGAGTATGGTATCTAGTTGCATCCATTTACCTACAAAAGCCTCAAGTCTATCTTTCTTTATAGTTGAGTAATACTCCATTGTATAAGAATACCACATCTTTTATATGCATTCTTCAGTTGATGAACATTTGGGTTGTTTCCAAGATTTATCTATGACAAATTGTGCTGCTATGAACATGGGTGCACATATATAGCTGTGGTATGATGTTTTCAGTTCTTCTGGAAAAGTACCCAGGAGAGGAATAGCTACAGTTGAATGGGACCTCTAGTCCTAGTTTACTGAGGAATCTCCAGACTGATTTCCATAGTTGTTGCACCGGCCTTCACTCCCACCAACAGTGGAGAAGGGCTCCAATTTCCCCATAATACCTCCAGTATTTGTTATTGGTTGTCTTCTTGGTGACAGCCGTTCTTACAGGGATGAGATAGAATCTCAGTGTTGTTTTTAATTTGCATTTCTCAAATGACTAGTGATAGTGAGCATTTTTTCATGTATTTATTTGCCATTTGTATTTCTTTATCAGAAAAGTATGTATTCATCTCAAATACCCATTTTGTATTGGGTCTTTGAATTTTGGGAGCCTGATTTTTAAAAATTCTTTATATGTGTCTTTCGTCTGTGGGACAGTTGGCTAAAATTTTTTCCCAATTCGTGGGTTTTCTGTTCACCCTGTTGGTGATTTCTTTTGATGAGCCAAAACTTTTCAATAAGATGAAATCCCAGTTCATGATTATTTGAAGTATTTCCGTGCAGTTTGGTTTTTGTTCATGAACTCTCTGCTTACTCCTTGGTCTTCAAGACTTCTACCTACTTCCTCTTCTAGTAGATCTAGTGTTTCTGTTTTCATATTTAGACATCTAAGCCATCTTGACTTTATTTTGGTGCATGATGATTGGCATGGATCTAGTTTTATTCTTTAGCATGTGGAAAGCCAGTTTTTCCAGCACCATTTATTAAAGAGGCTACCTTTTTCCAGTGAACATGTTTGGCCCCTTTGTCAAAGATAAGGTGGCTGAGTGTGTCTGTGGTTGTGGCTGCATATTTTAGTCTGTTCAGCTGATCTTCAGGTCTGTTTTTTTGCCAACACCATGCTGATTTTATCACCGTACTTGCTTCTCTCTTTTGTAATGAGTTGGTTATTTTTGATGTCAAAAGCAAAAAAGAGGAGGGAAACATTTAATTGCCTGTATTTAGGAAATTAAACTTTATTGAAATAAAATGTACATCAAACTAAGATCAAATATTTTAAGCATACAGCTCAGTGCTTTTTGACAAATATATGCAACTACATAACTATCACTTTAATCAAGACCCAGGACATTTCCATCTCAGAAAGTTCCCTCATGGCCCTGTGCAGTGACCTTTACACTCTGACTTCCCACTCTGGGCCGCCATTAGTCTATTCAGAGTCATACAGATTAATTTTGATTGTTCTAGAATTTCATATAAATAGAATTATGCCATATAATCTTTTGGATCTAATTGTTTTTTTGTTTTGCTTAGCAAAAGGTCTGTGAGATTTGTCCATGGTACTGCACACATCCTAGTTCGTTTTTATAGAATATTTCATTCATGAAATGTGATTTGTGTCTGTTTACCTGCTTGGGGACATATGAGTTGTTTCCGGTTTAGAGTTATTCTGAATACATTTGTGAAGAATATTCATCTCCAGATATTTACATGGTCATATATCTGGGAGTACAGCTGCTGGGTTATATAGTGGTATGGTGTAATTTTTCCATCCTTTCATTTTCAACCCACCTATTCCTTTATATTTGAAATGCTTCCTTGATAAACAGCATATGATTGGGTCTTTCTTTATTATTTAGCATGGCAATCTCTGCACTTTAATTGGAAGATTGATATATTTAATGTAATTATTGATGTGGTTGGGTTTACTTGGATTTGATTTGCCTTTTCTTGGATTTGTGTTTGTTTTTCTGTTCTTTCTTATAGATTAATAAACTTTTGTTTAGCATTTTCTCTTTTATTTCCTATATTGACTATTTATAACTCTGCTAATCATTTTGTTAGTGCTTACTTTAGGGCTAAGACATTATGGTAGTCTATTTGGGGTCAATATTTTATCTCTTTAAATTTTATACATGAATTTGCATACTTTTTCTGCTTCCTGGGCCATAAGTTCCAAATTCTCACTTCCTGTTTTATGATTCCTAATTTTCCTCTATATAAGAGTAACAACATCACTGAAGCACAATTCCGTTTAATTGTCTATTTTGTCCTTTGCATGATTATTGCCCTACCTTTTACTTCTGTGCATACTATAAATCTCTTATAATCATATTTGCTTTAACGAAGTGTTGTTCTATGTAAATTATAAGAAGAATGACAGCGTGATCTTTTATAATTACTCATTTATTTTTCATTTTTTTGTGCTTTTCAGCTCTTCTTGTAGACCCGTATTTTTATTTGGTATTGTTTCCCAGCAGGCTGAGGGCCATTCTTAGGCTAACATTTTATTTATTGTAAAATGTCCTTATTTTACTTGTTTTCTTAAAGAATTTTATTTAGTAACAGAATTCTGGGTTGACAGGTTTTTTTTGTCCCCTTTGCTTTTAGCATGTTAGAGATGTTGTTCCGTTGTCTTCTGGTCAACGGTCATTTTTACCTTTGTTTCCCTGTACTTTCTTTTTTGCTGGCTGCTATTATAAACACTTTATTAGAGAGGTCTTTAGAACTTTATGATGTAAATAGATGTAATTTCCTTTATATAAGTACTTCTTGGAGTTCACTAAGCTTGATCCTGCGTCTGTGTCTTTCATTGCATTTGAGAAGTTTTGGGCTGTTATTTCTTCAAATTTTTTTCTTTCTTCCTCATTTGGAATTTAATTTATACGTATGTGAGTTGAGATTGTGACTGATATCAATATGCAGCTTTTTAATTTTTCTTCATTCTTCTTTCCCCTTTATTACCATGTTGTGCTTGAACTCTAGATCTTTTTACTGCAGTCTGGAAATTCTCTCTAGGCAGAGAGCCAGGTTAAAAAAAAAAGAATAGGTCAATGATATTATTAATCTGTCTTCAAATTTACCAACTCTCTGTCATCTCCAATTTGCTGTTAAGCCCCACATAGTGATTTTTTTTTAATTTCACTTATCTCACGTTTTCATTCTAGAAATTTTATTTGCATCTTTTTTGCAATGTCTTTTTATGCTGTGATTTCCTGTCTGCCCTCCCATTAAGAACAGAGGTTCCAGTAATTATTTGGATGTATTTTTGTTTACTTCTTTTAACATACTTATAGCTGCTAGAGGTACTTTAAAGTTTTCATGTGTTAAGTCAAAATTTGGGTCTTATTTCCCATCTTTTGTGTGCATGATTTTTTTAAGTTGAAAAATTGTACATTTTTAATACTATGCTATAGAGACTCTGGAGTCTGGTTTTCCTTGGGAAAGTGTTAGTTTCTATAGTTCAAATACCAAATGATTAACTTGAACTTGTGCAGGCTCAGTTTTATGCTTTGTTAATGTTTATTTATGGAAAACCCATAGCACAAGAGGTTCTACTTGATACTCAGTCTCTAAATTCTGCCTGTGATGGCTATCTTTGGAATTTAGATTTAGTCTTTATTAGAATGGGACTACCATAGGTCTTAATCATAAAGTATAGCTCTTAATTGTAAAGTGTGGCATTTCTGAAATCTTAGATTGATGTTAGGAATAGTGAACTTGCCAGTCCAATTACTTAAATACAGGATGATCAAAAATTGCATATTTTTCATTAATTTTTATAAGATAATAGAACAGGAAATATAAATATGATAATTTTATCAAATTTATTCAATACAAGAATTGACTATTTGAAATGACACCTGCTAGAGTGACACTCAGGATAGTCTGCACATAAACAAATGCACTGCCAGAGTGATGCTGGGATACACTGTGGCGTGGTTAACAAGATCTGAAGAAAGACTGTGCTTTACTTGGGCAGGGCTGGAACTCCAAGTCCTAGAACGCTCTTCTTCACCAAGGTTCAACCCATCCTTTCGGCTGCACTTCCAACCAAGTACTGGCTGCTGCCTAGAAGAACTTATCCATTTGGCTCTCTGTACAACCCAAATCTCAGCAAGAGATTCATAGCAAACCTCTTTGACAATCCTTGAGGATTCTAGACTCTAGACCACTGTGTTGGGCTTGGACTCCTTCTCACTCCATTCCAGCCAGGAAGTTGTCTCTTGGCAAAGAGCCGAGGTGATCATAGGCTTATATCATGAGTTTTCAACTTCTTAGGACTCAAAGCCTTATGTTGCTTGTTGTTCACTGCCTGGAACTGTCTAGTTTTGTTTGGAGTAGAAGGACTGAAACTAGGCATTCCATCATGGCAGAAAGATTTGTATGATGGTGGGGTTGGCAAGCTCTTACTGGTCCACATGTGAGTGTTTTTAGCTGAGGCAAAGCAAAATTCATTCAGCTGTGCTCTTCACAGCCCCAAATCTATCGTATATTTTTGTATACTTTCTTATCTACATAGCACTTGTGCCTTCTGCAATCTCTGTCTTAAGGTATTCGTAGTTCTTGGCTGTTCATTCGAATGAGGGAAGGACAGGAGAAATAAGGCCCCAAGCTGCTGATTGTGCCTGGGATTTTACCTGGAGATGTAGGAGAGTACCAGAACAGAACTGATTTCCGCCGCTCTTCCCAGCTGCTTTAACAGGTGAGCAGGGGCTGAGGACGTGTGAGCATGAGAGGCTTTGGTTACATCCAAAGGCAGAACCATGTTTTCCATATAGAGGGCTGGTGGGTGCCCTTGAGTGCGTGCAGCAGCAATTGCAAAGCAAGATTTGAGATTCAGCCACATGCATCCTGGTCTTGGCTCCATATCAGTAATAAGGTTGTGGTTTATGGCCAAGATACCCTGCCATGTCTCCCCATCAGGCTATACCCATTTGGTAGCCTGTGGAGGAAAGAGCGTGTTAGCCGGGGGCTGGAGGAAAGATGGGCCAATAGAGAAGCTCTATGGAGTAGCAGACAGACACCTGGGTTTCAGCCCAAGCTAAAAATCACTTACAAGGCCTACAGTCTTGGATAAATTACCTAACTCTTCTGAGCCTTGATTTCATTCATTCTAAAATGAGAGCACGGTTATAATGCCTGCCAAATCCAACTTTAAGGCTTACTGTGAGAACATAAAATAATGTACATGAAAATTATGTTATCTGACCCTGTTTCTAAATAGTTTTCTGAGAGAAAGAGAATCAATAGTATGTAACTTCTGGCAATTTAGTTATTGTGTAATTCCTGATTTTGGAAGAAAAATAAATGGGACTGTTGTTGCAAAGATTTAGACACTTACAGACGAAGAGTTTTGGCAGTGCTGTGGTTTGAATACTGTTTGCCCCTTCTGAAATTCATGTTTAGTCCCTTTTATTATTAGAAGATGTGACAGATAGGACCTTTAAGGAATGAGTCTAGTCTGCCTTCGTGACTGTATTAACCCATTAATCTATTTAAATCAGTTTTTCTCTAAGGAAGGCTTTCTCAGTGCAGGTAGTCATGTCTTCCCTGGTCTGTGGATCTGGCACATGTCAGAGTGTTTCACACTTGAGATCTGGTGACCTCACTAGACTTGGGCTACAAACCTGCAGATACCCCTTCAGTTCCTATTGTACAGTGCCACCCTGGGGCTTATACATCACTTTCTTGATTTACTTTCCAATTCTTTTGCCACTTAGTGCCGCATAGCCCTGCTGCAGAAGTACCAGCAATCCCGGCTCTACCAGGGAATGGGTACTGGTTTCATTTGGGAAAGCAGGGTAAATGGAGAGTGCAATTAGGATAGGATTATAATAGAATTATAAGTGGAAGGACATTCAGACAGGGGTGTACCCAGTGGACATCTAGGAGAATGACAATTTAATGGACAATTAGCTAGAAACAAAAACCAGATTATTGTTAAATATGCTGGTCTTGGAGTTCAAGACCAATAAAGGAGACACATGGCAGAGACATTAAATTGATTGGATAGAAAGTGCTGCCCCTGGGAAGGAGCCATCTTTTAGGCTTTACTTAGCATTCAAAGAAATTAATAAGGGACTCAACAGGAGTGGAGAGTTCAGGGAGCCATCCTGGAAAGATGTCCCTGCCTCCCCTACCTCAGGACTTCTCTCCCTTGTTCCCATCCAGTTCTTTAAAAAGTGTAACACATTTAAAATAGGGACTTTCTTTAAACTCATACAAAATAGGCCTTTTGCAGAGATTTGTGACTAGAACTTTCCATATTTTTCTAGTTCAACCCACACCTTCCCTGAGAATCTAGATCTCAGAGTTTAGGCTTCTGTGGGCTAATCCCGCTGCTGGGGCTCAGTGATGCTCACAGGTCCTCAGCCCAAACTTCTTTACACCATATGGCAGCCTCTCCTCCACTGCTTCCAAACATGTCAGATCTCCTTCTAAAGCCCTCCTTGACACCTGCCCTTACCTTTTGAGCTAATATCTTTATTGTCCACTTTGGCTGCCTGTACTACCTGAGCACCCACTCACCTGTCCATTTGTTAAAAACTGAATCTTCTTCACTGTTTTCCTCTTCTTCAGATTTCAGTGATACCTTCTTAGTTTTATTCTCTTACATCTCTTGGCATCCTACAGAGAATTATGGAGGGTCAATTTGGATGTCAGAGCTCATCTAGTCCCATGTTTCCTCTGATGCAAGAACCCTTTGAATATACATTTCACGGATGAACATTTTGCTTACACTTCAGTACTTTCAGGGATGGTGAGATCACTATCTGATGGAAGAGTAGTAATCATTTGACTGTTTTTTCTTAGGTGGAGCGCACATAGTCCTCCTTCCATCTTTTATGTTCATTGGTTCTAGTTCTGTTTTCTCTCTCTGTTGAATGATCTATTCGGTTCAATTCAGTTCTCTTTAACAAACATCAAAAGTCTGCAGTGTAACAGTGTGTCATGTTGCAGAATAGCCATAGATACTACATTTCCAAAACTACTTCTTAACTGCAAGAAGGGAAACAAAGAAACGTCTGAGCAAGATGGTACAAAGTTGGGCAGGGAATATGGCACAGTGGCATAAGCACCTGCTTGGCAAGCACAAGGCCCTGAGTTAGAGTCCTTGTATAAAAAAAAAGTAAAAAAAATGGTAGAAAGTTATCAGTCAGCAGGTGAATTTGGCCCTTGAGTTTGGGGGCCAGTGTGATTCCTCTCAATGACATGGAGGCTCTTCATTAAACAGACATTTATTACTGTCTACTGAAGGTAGCGTTCTAGACACCGGGCACATAGTAATGAAAATTTGTGTTGTCGTAGTACTGACTTGCTAATGGAGGATGTAGATATACACCATGTGTAAAACACATTTGTTTAGCACGTGTGTAAAACATGGTGTGAGTTTAAATAAGTTTCCTAAATAGAATAAAGGGGGTTGTAAGCTCTTTTGCATAATCTAATCATGGAAGGCTTCTTGGAAGAGATGGTGCTTATATTAATACCCAATAGATCAAAACTAGTTGGCCATGAGGGAAGATGCAAGCAGGGCATGTGCTTTAAAACGGGAATGAATTGATGTATTTGAGTAGCATCAAAAAGCATGTGTGATTGAAGTGTAATAAGCTTTAAGAATATCAAAAGAGGTAATCAGAGAAAACCACAGAGACCAAATCAGATGACACTTTCTGGGCTGTGGAAGGAGACTTGGAGTTTTATTCTAAGTATGATGGAAAGAGCACTGGGGGATATGCTATGATTTGTGTTTTAAACTAACTAGGGTTTGACCAGTCTTTAGGGGACAAGGAACATTTAGGTGGCTGTTTCATAATCCAGCTGAGAAATGGTGGAGATGAAGGAAGTAGTACTTGAGGTGGGGGGCCGTGTTGGATTCTCCTCGGACATTCATGACCCAGCTGACTTAACTGGTGGATGGTGGCATGTCGAAGGGTGGCAGAAAGAGAGGAATCAAGTGTGATGGTGCAGTTGGGCAAATGGTGGCTCTGCTAGTGGGTAGAGAAGACTCGAGAAATGTCAGTTTAGTACCAAAAAATGAAGTATTCTTAGTTTGAACTAGTTTCAGGTATTTCTGACTTACAGATCTGTTTGGATCCTTGACATTTGGGAAGATTAAAACCTTGGGAGCCATCAGCGTAGAGATGGTCTCTAAAGCTCTGAACTTAGATGCGATCACTTAGCGAGTGAGGCTGGGTAGCTAGAAAAATTCAGTCATGCAGTGAGCTCTGGAGCATTCTTCTCTTGCAAGTTGTGAAAAGGAGAAACAGAAGACTGAGCTCTACAGCAGGAAGAGATTGGGGGACTGCGGTGTCATTGAAACTCACAAAACCAAAACAAAACTATAAGGGGATAGTGTGGATGCAGATGACAGAAGAAAATGAGGTGGTAAAGCGACAACTGGATTCTGGGATCTGGGATCTTTGGTGACCTTTGTACAAGTGATTTCAGCAGAGGGTGAATGAGAACTGAGTGAGAATACACAACGATCTGCTGGTGTTAGGAGGCAAGTGCCAGCTGTGCACATACTATGCACTCTACTTCGTTTCAACTCTGCCTAACATGGTATCATTTAAAATTTTTAGTTTATTTCTATCTTTTTTCTTGGTTAAACCATCTCTAAGTGACCTCCGGTATTTCTATGAATGCCAAGAACTGAACACACTACTCCGCATGTGCTGTATTCCATGTAAATATTCTGTGCCTATGTTTTGTAGCCTTAGGGAGACTCCCATTTCTTTTCTTTGACAAGCACATGGGACTTCTGGTTTATATTCGCATCTAAGAGCTCTAAATCTTTAACACACATGCTATTTCAGAACTGGTTCTCTATCTTGGTATTACAGAGGGTTTTCTTGGGGGGAGGTGGATTTTTTTTTTAAATTATTTTTTGTACCTAAGCACTGATTTTGATGGTTGTCACTGTTGTTGTTTATCCTTGATTTGGCCTATTTTGGGTCCATGTTTTGTCACTCAGGGATTGATGTCACCCTTTTATAAGCAAGTTGTTTTATAAGCAATGCCTTTATCCAAGTCATTAATAGACATGTTAGCTGCTTCATGTATTTTGTGGGAGTAAGTGGTTATAAATTATAAATTGCTGATACATAAATACAAGTGTGGACAGCTCAAATGCTGTTTGTTAACACAAGTCAATCGTGGCAAGGCCCCTCAGAGTCTTGTTCATAGTGGATCAGAGGTATTGGATGCTACTGTTGCCAAGACGCCTGTGGACCAGTTCACCAAAGGCCCGTTCCAGGTGGCATTGGTTTGCTCCTCTGATCTAACTGAGCTTTCTTGGTTGCACCATTATTCTGCACACCATTCGTTGCCATAGTTTCAAAGACCTCATGGGAAACCTAGCCAAACGCCCCATGGAAGCCAAGATTTCTTATATGTGCCACATTTCTCTGAGTCACAACTCTAGTAATCTTATCAGCAAAGACTGATAAGATTGTATTGAAAAATGAGACTGATAATAATTTGTTAACATTTGTTTAGCACATGTGGCATTGAAATTCATTTTCTCACTTAATCAAGTGTTTTCAAGGATGCCTTGTTTGGCAGATGAAGAAATTGATCAAAGGAGTTAAGTAGCTTACGCTAGACTTCCTGCCTGCTTATCACAGCAGAAGTCAGATTCAAACCACTGATACGGGGCTTGGAAGTGGGTCCTGGGCAGTTCACTGAAGCAGACTGTTCATGGATGGGAGGATATGGAGAAAAGCCAAAGCTTGATGTTCCATTGGAAAGATGGACGCACAGGCTGCGTTGAGATCTAGCATGGTGGCACCAGGCATATAACTAGATATGCAGATGACAGGTTTCAGTATCCAGCAATAATGGAAAAACTCTTTAGCCTAATGTGGGGCTTACATTTCCCAGACTCAAGGTTGGAGCTAGGCTGACTATGTCATCTGGGTACCACTACTACTGGCAGTTGGGCAGTTGGGGCAGAAATGGACCAATGGTGAACCTATGTTGATTCTTGGTGATCACATATTTCTGTTCTTCTTAAAGCATCCAAATTTAATCAGTTTTATTTTTTTAGAGAGTTTCACTGAATCTGTACACATTAGAACTGGTCATATTTTGTGTCTTTCATCATTTTTTATTTGTGTAAAAATTGCTGTATATCTATGTCTCAGTTGAGGGCACCATTATATTAAAATGATTTTTGAATGATTATTATTACTGGTTCTTGGAGGTTATTTAGCCATGTTAAAAGCAAGAGTTTTGTGCTTGATGTACCGGAGTTCAAGACCTATCTCTGTACTTATTAAGTGGAAATATGGACAAGTATTTTAACCCTTTGGTTATGTATCCATAAATGGATAAATGATAATATACATGATATACAGTGTTGATTTGGGACTAAATTAATGAATGTGTATGAAATATTTAGCACAAGGGCATGTCATAGGAATACAATGAACGCTCCCCACTGTTGAATTACCATCCTTATCCTGGGACAGTGTTTGATGTGTTGAAGTAATTTCTTTTTTACTAACCTTTTCCCCTATGGGACTTTAGTTTTACCTTAACCATGTTGGCTTCAACCTTTTCCATTCTCCTTGGTGGAAGAGATGAAAAGGAAGATAAAAGATGAGTAGCTCTGTTCTTTGTCATCTTTTAACTTTAAATCATAATTCAGGGCCGTTTCAATCACTTCCTGTGTTATTTCCTTTTGAATATAGCTTTAACGAGTCCTTTACTACTTTCCCTTAAACTTTAGCCATTTTTAAAAAAGATTATCCCCATATTTTTGTAACTGTCCTGTTTTTATATATTATGAATGTATCTTTATCATCTACATACTTGATTATATAATCTGATTTTATCACAGAACTTTCCGGGTATCCATATTGTCTTCTTTAAATATCTTCTGTGTTAAGATAGCTATAACACAGCTAGAATGAAGTAATTTAAAGAAATGCTTTGAATTATTTTGCCTTTTAAAAAGTATTCACGGATTCAAATTTACTTTTTATTTTCTTTCAGAAGTTGTCTCACTAAATTATATACTTGATTCTCCACAGCAGTCACTTTTATAGTTATTATAAACTTCAGGAAGATGTGCGCACTTTCTTGTTGGAATATCATTCGTCCTGTATATCCATCCAGGGCAGTAGTTCACTAACCGTACCCTGCAGACAAATCTAGTTGGCTCTTTTTTTTTTGTAAATAAAGTTTTATTGGAACATAACTAGGTTCATTTGTTTACATGTTATCTATGGCTATTTTTGCATTATAGAGACAAAGTTGAATAGCTGTCACAGAGGCACAGACCGTATGGCTCAAAAATGTAAAATATTTGCTATCTACCACTTCATGGAAAACAATGTTAGTTCTTTACTAGGGTTTCCTTAAGGTGAAAAATTAAGCCCCGGGTAGCAGCTCTCCTCAAAGATTTTTTAACCTTCTGGGAAATATTAGTGTCAGAAGGCAAAAATCAGATGCCTTGTCTTAAAAGAATTAAATTCTAGCACATTGCAATAATTGAAATCTCATATCGCTAACATATCTTACCTTTCTGCATGTTTTGCGGTTTCTTTCAGGAAATATTGTCAATATTCTGTGTCAGCCTGAGGTGCTTAGTGGTCTCTCCTCTTACTGTGATGTTATTTTTTGTCTCTTTATCTTTTATCCAAAGCTCTCATCCATGTATCCTAGCTCATGAATTTCCATAAACATTTATGCTTCCTTAAATGCCTTCTCTGTGAGTTTGTTTGCTTAAAAGTACAGGCAGAGCGAAGTAGGAGGTAAAGCTTCTGATACTGGTCATTTGCATAGACTCGCTCTGCTTCATCTTCTGTTAACTGTTGGAATTCTCCCCCGGTGCCATCCAGGTTCCTCACAGGGCAGAATGATGTGGGGGAGCAGCCTGGAGCAGGAGGGTCACTGTATGAGGAATGAGCACCTACTTTCAAGTGAAGAAGGGTCAGATTAGCAAGGAGAGTAGCTGCTCCTGCTTCTGTGTAAGAAGGAACACACACTGTTTAGGTGTGGATGGTGGGTTAAGGGTATAACAACAGCAAAAGGTCTGTTGCTTAGAGACTAAGCAGGGTGTACAACTGGAAAGATGAACTTGGAGGTGACATTTACAAACCACAGCTGGATATTGCACTTCGTAATTGCGTGTGTCTTGCTGAAGCAGAAGTGGTATCTTGGAGAGGCTAGGTCATTCCATGCATGGAGACGAACTCTCCACCAACTTGTAGCCATCTGCCTTCTGAATCTGCCGCTTCCTGTCCTTGTCCCTGATTGAAGTGGCTCCTGCTAAATTTATTTCCTCTCTGAACCACAGCTTTATAGATACAACACTTGGCCTTTACCTTAGAATCTCTTGCTTGTTCTTGCCTCTTTCTTTTGCCTCCTCTGGTTATGAGGCACTAAAATGCATTCCCTTTGCATACCTCAGTTTTTGCTATCCATCAATCTTCAGATTGAAAGGAGAAAGTATTTTAGTCTGGACAGGATCATGAGAAAAGAAGAGTTAATGGATTAATGTAAAAGCAAGTCATTCTCTATTTTAACAATAGGTCATTCACAGTATGCATTGCGAGAGCCATTAAAATCATCAACAAGTCATTAGTGCTGACTTTGAACTAGCTCATCAAAATCTCACTATTAATAGCTTTAAAAATTATTTCAGAATGTTTGCACTTTAACAGTCAGTAATTAAAGGATGAGCAAGATGACTGTTGGGATGGGTTGTCTTTAGGGCCACAGGAGACAGATGTTCAAGGTGTTGGGGGGATCCCTTCCAAGGTGGTAGAGAGGTGCAGAGCTGAGTTCTACCATAAAATGTCTCTTGGTACCACTGTCAGGGCAAAGATAAAGTGGAAGAAAGATCGGCCTGACCTGCTAAGCCAGACACATGTTCCTTTTCAAAATGGTGGAAATCAGAAGACGAAGCCATCCTTTGAAGATTCTGTCAGCAAACATCTCAGAAGTGACAGCTGTCCTACTTTCTTTTGCAGTCCTTTCATGACATAACTGCTCTCATTTTGTTAGAACTTCTTCCAGCACTGTGTTCCTAAATTACTCCTTAACTTCTTCCTGTGCTTCCTGCTCTGCTATGCTTCATATAATAGGCTTTTGCAGAAACCAGAGTCAGGGTCAAACTGCTACAGAGGTTTTGGGCTTAGTTTGTCCCCAGAGCCTGGCAGGTGCTAGGGGTGTCCCCAAGGTGGAGCCAGGCAAAGCGGAGGTCAGCGACAGTCAAATACAAGGCTGCAGCTTCAGCCTTCTTTTAAAAAATTGTCAACTTAAAGTCAAGGTTTTTGTTTCAGGCACACATCTAAAGGATGCTTGGACTTTGCCCTTCATTCACTGTTAAATTTCCTTTGTCCCCTGAGGTATAGGTGGGCCATTAGCATTTCTGTTATCGGCTTTATTTTCTTTCTTGATTATAGCCTTAAGGAAGGTTTGGTACATGTCTGTGCCTGAATGTGGATGGAAGGACATTGGAAAACACCACATTTGGTCGCTATACCCTGATCATATAACTGAAAATTAAGGAAACTGTAGCCTAACATTTAGAGATGGTTAAGAAGATCAGACACATACATGGAAGAGTTAAAAAGAACACTGTTGTTTGGAGGTCTATGTGGAAAGTTGTCATGATGTGAGGGATGCAGGTATAGATAACATGGATACAGACATAGATGTTCCTCAGTTTACCCTTTCAGGTCTCCTTCTCATTCCTTATACTGTGCTTTGAACACCATGAGGCTAAACCCTGAAGACCACAGCACTGACTGGGTTCCCTACCCATCTGGTTGGCATTGGCCAATGGAGGCAGGCTTCAGAGGGCAGTCAGGAAGGAGGGGTCACATGCCCATTCCTCTGCGCCCTCCCTGCTGTGCTGTGGGTTGGGAATGGCCGCCTTCCTCTCCCAAAGGGCAGAGATACTTTGGGGTGACCGCCCTCATGGGCTCAGCTTCTGCTGGGTTGCAGCTCTCACCTTTCCTCTTCGGGTGCCACTGGTGGTAACAGGTCCTACAGTTGCCAGATTGTGCCACTCGTGCCCTTGAATTGCTTACTTTTCTTCAATATCCCTTCACTGGACTCTGCTCAGTCTGCTCTGGGAGGTGTCATCACTTTCTATTGGGAGCATGACCCACACTATACTAGCCATCTTGTCTGTATATAAAATACTCACTACCATGTACCCCTTTGTATACCTCGATCGTTTCAAAGTACCACTGACTAGTTTTCTAGAGGCATTATGTATGGGTTATGGGGCCACAGAACAATAGAGTTAAGGTTCCTTGTAGGCTAGGACATGGATTTTGATTCTTTCCAGTGCAGAGGGAAAATTCCTTCCATCCATATTCTTCCAGAAAGAGAGTAGCCTTTTAGGTTGAGAAACTTTCTTCTGACCTCAGAGCAGTGTAGACCAGTTATCAAGGAGACAGTGTAAAGTGATTTTTTTTTTTTTAGAGGATCTCACTATGTGGTCCAGGCTGGCCTTGAACTCACTATGTTGTCCAGGTCGCCCTCCGAATTTGTGGTAATCTTGCCTCAGCCTCCCCAGTACTGGGATTATAGGCATGCACCACCATGCCTGGCTAGGGTGTTGTTTCAGTGGCAGGGAAGGTATCCAGCTGGACCCGGGGTGCCCTCATATCTCCCTTAGTGTCCACCACCCCTTTTGGACCTGAGTTTTTTTCTAATCAGTAAATATGACCATGCAACATGGTACAGCTCTTAGCTTAGAAGAAAGACAGGGCCTTCTTCATCTGCTTTCCACCCAGGAAGACAGGGCTGTTAGAAAACAAGAGCAAAAACCAAAACAAAAAACTACTGTGCCTTGAGCGTCATCCCTTTACTCGGCATGGCCTGACTCATTCTTACTACATTTCTCTAAACTCTATTGGACTTGTTCTCTCTCTACTCACGGAACGCATGTACCTCAACTCAGACTGTACCACGGAGGTCAGCTGTGTCCTGCTAATGTTGGATAAATTGCACTTTACTAATATGGAACTTTAATGGCAGTTAAATCATTTTAAAAGTGCTCATCTTGGTGTATGTCTGTACTCCCAGCCACCTGGGAGGTTGAGGCAGGAGAATTGCTTGAGCCCAGGGGTTTGATGTCAGCCCGGGAAAAATAGTGAGCCCCAGCTGGAATACACTAAACATACACACAGACACACACAGATGCACACACACACACACACACACACACACACACACAACCAAAAGACCAAAAAGAGAAAATGGTAAAAGCTAAAAGTGCCTCATCTCATTGCATTGCAATCTCTTGTTGAATTCTCTTTTGTTCCAAGGTTAGGTGATTTGTTTTGCAGGGTGAATATTAGGATACATTTCTCTTTCCTGGAAAAATGTCAATGTAAATTTTCTTCAAGTTGAATCTAAACACTCTGATTTTTTAATATCTTGCTTATCTGAAGTGGTGTTTCTCATGCTAGTTTCTGAAAAATATTTTGAGAATTGCTCAAGGGTCAGATAAAGAGAATGAATGCTCCTAATTTAGCAGAAGCTATATATCTATTGTATGGGTTTTTTTTTTTTTTTGGTAGTCCAGGGAAAATAGCATTGCTTACTTTTCAAGGGAAAAAATACATTTCAAGGAAAAGCAAAGATGAAAGCCAGGGTACTTCCAAGGATCTCGATAGCAGGGATAGATAGGTATACACAGGCTGCTGGGATAAATAAATAAACAATGCACCATTGTTCAGTGTCTTATTGATGAAAGATTTTGTGGTTCTCTGCTTAAGATTCAAATCCAGGAAGATAGTGTCTCTTTGGCCCAGGATGGGTCACCTGCCCTTCCTCTGCAAAGGGGTTGAGACACCTTAGTGTCACCTAGACTTCATTTGCTAGGGGAGGGCTTGTTTCCCAAAGCACAGTTTGGTGCTGTTACCACTGATGGGAGATCACGCGCCTGGCAGGCAAAACCAACAGATGTCCACTTCGGCATCTCTCTTTAGTCTTCTGTTTATCTCTCTTCCAGATCATTAACCAAGATGTTAAATAAAACTGGACTTACCATGGGTGCCACGGGGTCCTCACCAGGCGTTCCTCTGCCTCTGTACATTACCATTGGTAATCGTTCATGTGCCTCTGTGATGGGCTTCACACTCCTGCCAGTTTGCATTTCATGTGAGGAGTAAAATTTCATGAGCTGCCGTATCAGTTTCTTTTTTAGAGTCACAATGTATTATTTTATTGACTGTGTGTGCCTCGCTACTAATCTTGTAACCCTAACCCAAATAAAAATTCAGGTTGGAAGACTGCCACGTGGCCAAAACATCAGCTTTTCCTAGCCAACTTCCGTTGTGTGTGTGCGGGGACAACCAGGGCACCCTGCTATCTGCCATTCTGGCTAATGAACTGGAGAGGTAATTTCTATCACAAATGACCTGCTGAAGTACTTCAGTGCTCTCTGAACTATTGAGGAAAGATTGAATTAGATGAAGACTAGTTGTATAACCTAAGCATATTAGGCTAATCTAATCCAGCGGACACCGGCTATGATAATGGCTGATGGGTATGGGGGAAGTTAGTATGCTGAGTAAGGGCCTTGGCTGTACTACTTCTCTTGACTCTACTCCCCAACACTAACAACCCTATGAAATAAGTCCAGTTATTATTCTCAGTTTCCTAATGTTGAACCTAAAGCTTAGAGGGAAGACAACTCAGTCAACCTTACATTTACTTGTTTAGTAATAGATGTTTCATACATGTTAAGACCTAGTCTATGCACTTTATCTAAAAGCAAACAAATCAATATACTTCGGTTTCTGTGTTGCTGCTTGAGCTTGGCCCATACTAATCTAGCTATTGATTTGCCCACCATTATATTCATCCACAGCTAAGATCCACTGAGCATGCTTACTATGGATTAGGTACGGCTGGAAGCAGACAGTGCAGAACACAGCTGATTAGAAGTGATATCTTCTCTGGCATTCGGGTGGATTAAGAGTACAGAGAAAAGTGCCATTCCACAAGAGTTATTTTCTATTCAATTTTATATTTCATCTTATAAATGTATTTTAAATGCCTTTCCCCCATAATATTTCAATGATTATTTTAATATAAGAATAGATCCCTAAAAGTAAAGTGGCTCAAGAATGCGTGTGTATTATGAGTTTCTCTTGGTTCAGTGAAAAGAAAGTTTTGCACTCTTAATCTGTTTTCCTTTTCTCTAAGTGAGAATCTCTCATATGTCTTGTGTTCTGAGCAAGTATTTTAAAGATAACGATACACAGTGTATTCACTGTTGTTATCATCTTATTATTTTCTTAGGAAATTTTATTTTCCTTTTTTCATGTAAAAAGAATGTGTACCATGTTCTGTTATGGCTTTACATATCCCTCATCCCCTCAGGGGTAGGTACCTATCCTACTTTGAGAAATATGAGATAGATGAATATATTAGGACTGGCAGAGTCATCATAGGTTTTTTGAATAGGAAGTTGTTCAGTACAGGGAACTTAGGGCTTGCAGTACCTTCGGAGGGCTGAGAGAGTGCAGGCGAGGAAAGTGCCTTTCAGGAAGAATGTGAGTAAGTGATGGCAGCGAAGCAAGAGAGGTATTTTCAGAGGGTGCCTAATGTCCCTGGGAAAACCCACCTTGCACGTGCTGACACTCAGGTCTGGATCCCAGGTATACCCGGAATGCAGTGGTGTCTCTTTCTCTTGTGCTTTTTCCCTCTCATCTAGTGCCCCCTCCGGGGTAATCTAGTCAGGTTCACAGGCTTCATAGATCTGGCACACAAGAGAGAGTGTTGAGAGATCGGAATAGTGTCAAAGCCCAGCAGTGGGCCACACAATCATGAAGTGACATTTCCTAGGTCAAGGCAATATCATCCCGTTCCGTTTTCCCCTATCTGGATCCTGTGCTTTTAAACATTCTCCCTGAAGAGCTAAATAAAAAGTTCCTAGGACTAATGTGCCTGTGAGAAGCATAACAGAATCACAGAAATTTGGTTCTATTAAATTTCTTTTTTGCTTCACCTTCCAACTTCTCACCTGCTCAGCTCTGGCTGTTCCAACCCCATCTCCAGGAGGAGAAGAACCATGGGGCCCAGAGCTGTGATTCAATTCCCCCAGATTTTTATCAGCTGAGTCCTCTACAGGGATAAGCTCTTCAGAGGAGACCCAGAGAGGAACATCTGAATTGACTGAAAGGATTTGTGGTGTGTTCTGTGGTGGGAATGTGATCTTCCTCCAGTGGTGCTGACAGTGAGATGCTCCCGCACCACGACCGCTCTCATTTTCAAGATGATTCGGATGGGAACCCAAGAAGGGGGACTGTTTTTTTTCCTTGTTAGGCTCTCATGAGTCCCCAGAATGGGGGTGCCAGAGACTCACTTTCAGAAGCCCTTCCCCATCTCTTCCCAGTCTGAGAGCAAGATCTTAGTGCACAGCTTTATCAGGATCATTCTGATGCTTCTTCATGTCCTATAAATGGATGTCACCATTTCTTATGAGTAAACCAAAGAAATTAGTTTAAGGTGGTAATGGATTGTCTTTAAAAAGCTGCTTCACATGTTTTTGTTACTTTTAGGGTTGTCGTAAAACCTGTAAAAAAATGCTATTGGCATCTATTTGGGACTTTTTGATGCCCTATAGGTCCATTGTATCCAAAATATTAGGGCTGTTCCAAAAGTGTTTGCTAAGGAAATGTTTTTTTTTGGGGGGGTACAGGTTCTCATTATGTAGTTTAGGCTGACCTGGAAACATTATGTAGTCTAGGTTGGCCTCAAATTCTCAGAAATCCTCCTGTCTCATCCTCCTGAGTGCTGGGATTTACAGACTTGCACCACCACACCCAGCTAAGGAATATTTTAAAAGTTTCAATTTTAGGAAAATTCTGAGACAAATGATTTAACTTTTGTGTCTGAAGCTTTCATTAGAGTAATTAGAATAGATTCCCTGAAGAATAGGTTGTTGTAGTCCTTTGTTTACCTTGCTTACTTTCTATATAGGTATATGTAATTAAAAATAGTATATTTAAATACAAAACAATTTTATTACAGTAAAAGAAATACTGCCATTAATCGCCTTCAAAATACTCCTCCTCACTTTGAATATACTTATGCTACAGTTCTTGCTACTTTCTGAATGAATTCTGGGAGTCTTTTTTTTGGTAAGTGTCTTTACTTGCCCTGGCATGGCTGCCTTGCCGTCCTGAAATGAGTCAGAATATTTACCACTTAAGCTCATTTTGACTGGGAAAGACCCAAAAGTTGCACTGTGACAGATCTGGTGAATAAGGTACATGAACACACCCCATGCTGCTTTGAGGACCCTGCCTTCCTGCCAGATGGTACTCAGCAGCAGCGATCATGACATATTTTAATCGCCTAAGTACACTGAAAAGCTGGCTTGGAAGGCTAGATCTGCTGGGGCTCTGAGTGTGAGTCCAGTGCTTTTTCCCCATAGGGCTGCCCTACTTGGTTCTAGTTTCTGGGGATCTGAATTTGAACACTGATTCTGCCAGCTGACCACTGTGATATATTTATTTGGCAAAAATCCACCCACTGGGTCCACAGATCCATCCAGCATGACCCAATTTTTCAGAGATTGGGGGGAGAGAAAACTCTACAAAAAGTTTTGATATTTTTTCTAGCATACAGAGTAATCAGAAAGCAAAAAGGAATACTATTATGTACAAATTATGAGCTGGTTTTGAATACACATTTATCAGTCATAGTATACATTTTTCTGTGAGTAGTCTCACTTTTGTTTGTACTTTGGGGTAAGTACACCTTCTTAAAACTTGATTTCTTAAGCACAGTTTAGAAAATCAATCTTAAAACTCTCGTAGTGTGCCAGAAAAGTTTCCAGCTCATCTATATTTACCTTGTTCATTGCTACCCCTTCTTTTCTCTTCTGTGTCACTCTAGTGTGCTATACTTGATGGTCTCTTTCAGTCTTGAACTTTTTCTCATTAAATTTTTAAAGGTCTCATCTCTTTTCTAAATACTGCAACATTCGCAAATCCAGCCATCCCACCCTAACGGTCTTCACCCTCTCCGCTATCCTTGGATCATCATTGCTTAGATAGCTGGCTCCCTGCAGCAGCAGTGCATGGTCTTTTTCAGCAAACAGCAGGTCCTTAAGGGAAGCATGGTTTCCTTAAGTGGTGGGTTGCATGGGTTTTGCAAAAGAACAGGCAGCCTAGGTGGGCAGAATCATGGGGTTTTGTTAGTGGGACCTCATTTAGAGCCTTCTCATAATGAGGTGTGACCAAAGGACCATGATGTGCTTGGACTGATTGCATATATTGAAAGAGGCTAAGGGAGCCAGGAAGGACTGGAACACTGAGAGGCTCCAGAGAGAAGATGAGCTCGTTGCTTGGGATGCCTTGCTAGTGGGCAGTGCTCATTCCCTCCTCCTTGCTTTCACCCTCTTCCTATGATCTTTTCTGAAAACCCTTGTCTGGAAGACAGAAATATTTCTACCTCCTCACATCCCAATTTGAAGGATACCACTTGGACAAGACTTTCTTAACTTTTCTCAGTGGCAGGTATTGCTCCATGGTCTGGGTTTCCAGAGACCTTTTGTGTTCCACATACCTTATATATGGTGGTCACTGGTATAAATTTGTCTCTGCTTAAACTTGAAGTCACATTGTCTCTGTGGCATTCTAGCATGTAGTAAAGATTCAGCAGATGTTTATCAAACGAACAGATGAATCTTCCCTTCCATCCTTAACTTTTGCTGACTTGAGCCATAGTATTTTGATTTGTTTTGCTTTTGTTTATGACAACTGGCTGAAGATAATCCGCAGAACAAGTTTCACACCCTGGAATAAAGGGTGTGAAACTGTACAAATTTCTTTCTTTCAAAGGAGAGGATGGATCTTCTCTCTCAGGGCCCATCTCAGTTTGGCAAAGATGGTAATTTGTTTATGATTTCAAACCTAACAAAACTTTCTGATTTAAAATGAAAGCTAACTTAATATTCTTTATTGCTTCTTGGAATCTGATCTTGCCAAGATTAACATAAAATAGGATAAAATAAGATAATTCCTGTGGAACTTCTGACTGAGTGAAAGTGAAATGCCAAGCATCCAATCTTCAGAAAGGTCCCCTGGCTTCATGCTGTTTATCTCCACTCAGCGCAAAGGCTTCTAGCTCCTGGCCCTTGACAGAGGCACCCTTCAGAGTAATCCCGTGGTGGGGCACTGTTAAAAGGAAGGTTCCAAGTGATGCACATTTCCTGAATAAAACAAATGGAGGGGAAATGTTGGTTCTACCTGCATTTCAAAAATGAGTCTTCTAGTTGCCTAGTGACTGAAGGGTCATTCGAAATAGCCATGAAATGGTATCGTTTTCCTGCATCACCACACCAGCCTTAATGGACATAGCAAAGTCCACATAGGGATGTGAGTTATGTAATTCAAAGGGTCAGGTGTCTTGCTTTGGAAGAGTGACTGCTGTTAACTTTGGCAATAACCAGAGATGGCTATGAGGCTGTGGTAGTCATTACAGTAGCCATTGGTTATGTGTCTATTTATATTTAAATTCATTAAATCTAAATGAATTAAAAAAATTCAGTTTCTCAGTCACTGTGCTACATTTCAAGTGCTCCACGGCCACATGTGGCTGCTGCATTGGATGCTGCAGCTGCAGATATAAATTTCTATTGCTGCAGAAAGTCTTGTTGGACTGCACTGTTCCAGGGTATTGGAAGCCTAAATGCTGCCACGATGGCAGGATGCCTGACTCTTCTAGAATGGTCAGGAGCAGTCTCAGGAGGTGCAGCTGGAAACAGAGAAGGAGACCAGCAAATAGCTTCAGTCTGCTTGTGGCTAGGGCTTCAGTGATACCCATGGGTGCAAATAGCAGCTTTGAAAGATAGAGAGGGAGGAAATGGGGTGGTTTAGATTCAAATTGGAACCTAACTAAATATTGTGCAACAAACATGTCAGAAACTACTTTGGTGGCTTTTGCCTTTGTTACCGTATTTCAGCCTCTAAGACAGTGGCCTGCATTTTACAGGTGAGAAAGTGCAGGTTCAGAGGAGTAAAGCAGCCTGTAAAAGCTCACACAGGCCAAGGGTCAAAGCTGGACACTGGGCACCTAAATCTTAAGTTCAGTCCACTTCTGGCTTTCCAGATAGGGACACAAAGTGGGGAGCAGGTGGCAAAGGATCAATAGTTACAAGTTGCTGGAGTATGGATCCTGGCTAGTGCTGAATCACCTGCTCAGGGTCTGTGGCCTGGAGCTGATGCTGAAGTGGGCTGTTCTATCATGGAAAGCTTATGGAGTAGGATGGGGGATCTGCTGAGTCTCGCATCAAATATGATAATAATTATACTATTCTAAACAGTTTTTATGGTAAGTCACTTAATTCTCATTACTAACTCATGAGGTGTAAATACTGTTATCCCTGGTTTATAGATGAAGAAGCTGAGATTTGGATGATAAAGTTTGAGAAATGTCAGCTTTCCTGTTGCTGGGACAAAATACGTGACACTCACAAATTAAAGGAGGAGAGGGTTAACTTGGCTCATGGTTTCAGAAGGTCCAGTCCATGGCTGGCTGGCCCCCAAACAGGAGCATCATGGGAGAAGGGTACAGTGGAGCAAACCTGCTCACTGCACGGTGGCCGGGAAGCAGAGCACAGGTGAGAGCACCAGCGAGAGATGCCCTCTGTGAAGGCATACACGGTGACCCGCCCCCTGCAACTGGGTCCTACCTGCTAATAGCACATTCATCTGAGAGCCTCAGTGAGTTAATCTACTGATGAAGGCAGTACCCCCACAATCCGAGCAGTTCTGCAGGGGCCTCTCACTCCAGCCAAATTGATGAGTAATCTTACCTGGCACAGCACCTAAGTTCGTGCAGGAAGGAAGTGGTTCCTGAGATGCCTACCTCAGATGGCCTTGGAGCTAGGTAGGTGATGGAAATGCTTGAAGCCCTTGAATGTCATCTAGTGTGGAGTAGAGGAGAGTTAGAGCTTATACGCAGGCTGCTGCTTTGTGTTCATGGTTTACAGTAGCAAAGGCTCCGTGAGGAGCAGACTAGATTCAGTGGCAAGTGGCTTATCGCCGACCAGCAGAGTTTGTAACTCTTCGACTTTCAGATGTGGACCCAGAACCTGAAGGAATGAAGTGACTCACCCACTGCTTGCCACTGCCTCAGCTGTCCAGTGACCTTCATAACCCCTTTTCCCGCCTCCAGTATCACAGCTCTAACCCCTTCTTGGGATGGTTGCTTCTCAAAGGGGACACTGCTTGTGCATTTCCGGAGGCCTTGTGTGAGACAGTGAACTCTTCCCTCATGTGTGTGCCTTGTGCACAAGTAGAGCTGCAACCGGAAAGGCACAGGAGATGTTAGGTGGAAGATTCTGGGTTTTGAAAACATATTTTAACGCTGATTTCTTTATAAGCCCTTTGTTGCAGAGAAAGAAATGGAAATGGTGCCTGTGGTTCCAGTGGCAGTGAAGACGCATGTGGGATCCTCCATGTGGCCATGTGGCCTCCGGGGATTGAGTTTATGTCCCACTTATGTGGAACTGTGGCCCCCTACTTCACTCCTGGTGCAGGTGGAAAGCTTAGGGCCTATTTGTTTGGAGAGCTCATGTGTTCACATCTGACGCAGGTTAGGTGTGATCAGACTGACAGCGGCACGGACTATAGCTGGGGCAGACCATCAGCCTGCCTACTTTCTCTTCTAACCAGAGGGACCCCAGAGTTTTAGGGTGTGCATTCTGACTTCTCCATGTTTAGGCCCCGAATACTGACACTTAGATTGTGTTTTACCAATGCCACCTATGTTCATTTCTCCCAAACCAATTTGTGAAGGGCTGTTAAATTTGTCCCTGTTTTACAGATGAAGAAACTGAGACCCTTAGAAGCTGATTCACACAGAAAAAAGTAATTTGAACTTAGCACCTCTAAATCCTAATTCCCCGCTTCTCCCACACTGCATTTGCCTTGATTCTTGTGGAGGTTAGCTCAAGTTCAGACACTCTGAATTGTGTCTTCACCCGGCCCACAAGTACAGAGAAGGTTCAGTGGATCCGGATGTGTTGCTTCACAGGTTGGGTCTGTCCTGTGAAATCACCTGTCAGTCAGGTGATTTCCTGACTGACATATTAAATATGTAGCTTCAATAGGAATATTAATTCCTTATAGTATTGTTCATGCATCCTTTCCTCTAAACGCTAAACGTTTGAAAAGTAATTCACTTTCCCTCTGGCTTCACGTATCGCTCATTTCCTCCTTTTTTCTTCTTTAACCTCTGCCTGCCTCCTCTCTCTTCTGTATTTCTCTCTCTCCTGTTTCTCTGCAAGTGGTGAGAGACCCCGTTTGGTTATTATTCATCGCGTACAGTTGTTAAACTGCGCCCAGAGTGAATGTCAGCTTGTGATGGAGAAGCCGCCGCATCAGCTCCGTCCTAATGAGCCCGTGCTGCGCTGCCTGGGCTGGGAAGCGCCCAGGGGCCGTCCACGGCCACGTGCAGTTTCGGGTAGCAGTGCTTCCCTGGGCACGCGGTGAGTGCTGAAAGGAGAGGACAACAGGCTGGGGACTTGGTTAATCCTGGCACCTTTGCACGTACTCCCTTTCCCTGCTGTTGGGCGCTGCTCTCAGCCCTGTCTCCCGCACTGCCCGCCCGATGTGGCAGAGCTCTGCTGTACCTAGGGCATGGGCAGTCAAGCTTGCCGTTTTCCAGCTAAAAGCTGTTTTTTCATGGAAGAAATAGTGTGAGGAGATGATAATAAAACAAAGAATGCAGAGAAATAAAGAGCCTGCAGTGAACAGGTACTTGGATACCTTTCGGTGTGTGCTTTGTGTCTGTGGTTCAGCCACCTCCTGCAAGGACAGCCCCCAGTGACTGATCGCCAGTGTCCTGAAGGAAATCCCTCATGCCATCCTGTCATTCTGAGGGTGCTTGTGTGTGTATTGGGGTGGAGGGGAGCGTCTGAGGTCCAGATTAAGATTCATGACAAAATGGGGGGGCTCATCTTCTCTCCCAGTCATGGGAAATAGGTGACCCCCTGGAAAGCCAGGATTTTGATTTATTGCCTGGGGTGAGCAGGTAGTCAAAGAGAATTGTGTGAAGAATAATAAATATTGACACAAACTGCACCGAGGTTAGGGATTGGCTCTGGCTTCCGTCTTCTGAGCTTACCTGCTTTCTTTGGCAGTGGCCTCTTGTCACATACTGGACCTTGGTTCCTCCTTACAACCTCTAACAAGGTGTTGATGTCCAGACTCTGACATCTGTCCTTTCTTAGGGTCCCCTCCTCTGCAGGCTGAATCACCTGATCATTCATTTAGCCATTATTTTATTTAAAAAGATCATCTAATTCTCCTCTGGGCTCATTAGCCCTTATTAAGTTTTTTTTTTTTTCTGTGTAATTCTGTATAAATGTTAGAAGTACAAACGTGAATGTGATGCAGTCACTCTTTAGAGGAGCTCATGGTCTCTTTGAGGAGACAGGAGAGGCAGCCTGGTGCTAAGTGCCACAGGAAAGGTGTGTGTAGGTGCTCACGCTGGAGCGGAAAGGGGCGCGCAGGAGGGGCAGACCGGAAGGGCAAGTCTTGGAAAATACCCTGGAAGTGAAAGTGATGTTTAAACTCGGATTTGACGGCTAAACAAGCAGGACAGCGAAGGGTGTTTCAGGTACCCTTTGGCAGGAAAGCCATGGCATGGGGATGCAAATTTGGGAGACCTCCAAGTCAAAAGCAATGTTTGTGTAAATGGGCTCCTGGGGATGCCACGAGGTGAAAGTAGAAACCTGCGAAAGGTGCAAACCACGAAGATCATTTTATGTCATGCGAAAGGATTAAATCAGACCATATCCTGAGAGCAGCGGGAGTCTGCTGAGGAATCTTTAAACAGAGGAGCGACATAGTGAGGGAAACGGTGTGCAGGACAGAGCCTCAGAATGGTGGGGCAGGTGGCAGTTTATTCAAAAACCCTTGCAGTAATCCTGGCCAGAAGAGACAGAGGCCTGAGCCACGGCAGCGGTAGAGAGCAGAGATGGAGAGGACCTGTGGAGGGATGCGCTGTGAACAAGACGGGCTGTGGTTCTCTGGGAGAGGCCAGCCACCCCCTGCTAACTCAATCGTAATCATCCTCATGAGCTTTTCTCATTTCATAGAAGCACAGTTCAATTTTCCTCTTGCAAATAATACCAAAGCCGTATAAAGACTGGTGCTTGTAAACATTCCCTGGAAGGAATTTGGGGGTGTTTATGTGGATCCTATCACTTTTACAAGCTTCTAAGCTCTTCAGGGGAGGGCACACAGCCTATTTATCCATTTACAATGTGCAGCATTCAGCACACCGGGGATACTTAATAAGAATTTAATAGGAATAAGATCTAAGCCCCAGGAGCGTTTGTCAGTAATGGAATAACCATGTTTGGAACCAGTCTGGTATGTTTAAATTTTATAAGAAAAAAAACCTCAGGTATTTGAACTTTTGAACATAATAAAACCTGTTTCTGAAATATAACATAAAAACAGCTCTGCTCTCAAGTGTCTTAAGTAAATGTTTTAGTTGGTTAGAATTAGACATTGTGTCTTCATGTATAAACTTCTGGTTTCATAATATCTGACAATCAATCTGTCACTAGCAACTGGAGCTTTTCACATCCATGGCTGGCATTTGCAAATTCTGATCTCTTTTCTCTTTCCTCATGTTTGTACACATCGGAATAGCTCCCATCCATCTCGCTGTTATTTGCCACAACCTTTTCTCTCTCCTGTTTGCATCCTGGTCACGTTTGTATTTATTACTTCAAGGTATTTGTCTATACCTGAAGGCCTTTTGTTGTTGTTGTTCTTCCTAAATCTTTTCCTAGTCTGTGTCCCAATTTCAGGACAGGTAGAGTGTTAGCTGTCAGACTGCTGGATGCAATATGTTTTTACAGAGCATTAGCCCGGAGCACCAGACCGTGCCGCTCCTATCTGGGCTGTTAT
The DNA here is from genome assembly GCA_004027595.1 of Dinomys branickii. Taxonomy (NCBI): domain Eukaryota; kingdom Metazoa; phylum Chordata; class Mammalia; order Rodentia; family Dinomyidae; genus Dinomys; species Dinomys branickii. Next base: position 30,358 of record PVLD010019512.1, read on the forward strand.
GATACATCCAGTTGGTATCTTTTCCTCAGACTTAGGTGAGCCTAACCAGAAAGTTTCACTGGACTTAACAACAAACTTTCACTATTTGCTTCCCTTTCCCTGCATCTGGCTCTAAGGCACTAGGACACAGGACATACATATCTCTAGTAGCACTTACCCGAGGATACCATTGTTATTAACTGTTTCCAATGGATTTCCACTGGAACTTTCCACTGGATGCCCATTCCATCCTAAGATGAACCTAGGTAGTCTTTATCAAAATGAGTAGTGTTCAAAATGCATAACCTATTGTAGTGGTTCTCAGAGAAAGTCTTGGGTTCCCATATGGATTTCTATTCGTGTAAGTATTGAGTCAACTTTAAATGAGTCCCTAATTAACATAGCCTGCCTGGGCCATGGAATCTGAGCCACACGCTGTTACTTTTTGTGTTCTCAAATGTTACCCTCAGACCAAAGACTCTGAGGAGCTTGAAAAGACAAAAAAGGAGAGGGAGATACAGGTATGTCACACTGTTTGGAGACAGCTCATCACGGAGTGTGAGCGAGTGGCCGGTAGTACTAAGCATGCTGTGTACACAGAATCCCAAGGCTCCTCCTTCTCATCACTTTTGCGACTTCACAGGCCGTTCTAGATTCCACTAAAGTGGCTCTTCTCTTGTGGAGCAGTGCACTAGTGGGCCGTGCTGTGCACTTACCAGAGCTCTTTGGAATATACTTTCTTCAATTCTAAGCAATCACTGAATTCACCAGGGTGCATTTTGTGAAGTTTTAAGCAAGAGATGATGACTTGAAACAAGTCCTAGAGACAAACTGGTGACAGAAACGGTGTTATTGAACTTTTAGCTGACAAGTTTAGAGTAGGACATGACAGTTGTCTTCAGCGCGCAGCCGGAGGGGAAAGGCTCGCAACTGCTTCACACCTCCCTGAGGAGCAGAACTAGATGCAAGGCAAAGGGCATCAGAGTTCAGTTCCTCATAAGGAAGGACTTTACAGTGTGATGGCTAAACGTTTTTGCTTTGGGATCAAGCTTCTTGAGTTAAAATCTACCATCTGCCAGTTACTAGCCAATCAGCTTGGTTACATTTCTCTTAACTCTTCTGATCTTTGGGTTTCTTACCTGTAAAATGGAGATATTAGTATCCATCTTATGAATTATTGTTGTCTACTGGCATAAAGCCAGCCAGTGCTCTTAGCATGATCTATACAGTGACAATGCTGGCAGCTATTAGCAGTCTCAATTGCCTCAAGATAGTGGACATGTTTAACATGTTTAACAACAGTTTTCAGGATTTCCTATTGTAACTGAGATCTGTAAAGTGCTGTTTTTCCTTCACAATTAGAACCATTTGGAATACTGATGTATGATTTTCTTATCCACCCACTCTTGGATGGGGAAGGTTGGTGAAGGCCCAGGACAAAAGGTTTAGCTTCTAGAATTATTTAAATGATATCAATATTTTTATGATGGAAAGACAAAGGTATATACTCTAGAGCTTACGAGTTCACAGTCACTGGAGCATTGGGTAGGATGGGGCAGGATACCATGCCAACTTGGTGAAAAATTGAGTTAGGAATTTTCTCGAATGATGGAATACCGTCTCAGGATTTTAAAAATGTTGTACTTGTTTACAACAGTGACATTCATGAGCAGGAATATATCAAATGCAACTCATACACACTCTTTTCAAGAGGATCAATTGTTTTATGCTGAATTTTAAGAAACATTGCTACATCTAAATAATGTTTCATTGTTTTTTTTGTTTTTTTTTTGGCGGTACTGGGGATTGAACTCAGGACCCTGCGCTTGCTAGGCAGGTGCTTATTCCACTGAGCTATATCCCCAACTCCTCTAAACAATGTTTCAATTCTTCAATCTTTGTTAATAAATTTAAAAAGAAAATGAGGTATAATACACACACAGAAAGGTGTACAAATCTGAAGTGTGAAGATCAGTGACTTTATGTATATGTATATGCTCATATAACCGTACAGATAAAGATATAAAACATTTTCAACAAGCCAGAGAGTCCCTTCGTGGCTCTTTCCAAGTAATGTTATCCCCTGCTTTAATACAACCACTATGCAGGTTTCCGACAACCATGGACAGACAAATTTGCCTACTCTTGAGCTTCCTATGAAGGGAGTCAAGCAGTAATTCTGTTATGTCTGGAGGCTCTTTCTTAACATGTTGCCTGTGAGCTTATTGTGTATGATTAGTTTATGCAAAAAGCTTATTTCTAAATGATTTTCCATTTAGAATAAATGACTTTATGATTCCTTGGTAGAAATACAGGGCTAGGAAGAATCTTACACAATTTGTGTCCATGCTGTTGGACTTACAAATGAAGTATATGACACAAAAGATATTAAATCACTTGCACCATTAACTAGTTGCTATCATGATATACTTGCTATATTTTCACGAAGATTGATCTACTGCAAATATTATGCTTAGTGAGAATCATACATGCAGTGTCAGAATTATACATAGGAAGTTTGAATTATTTAAAATTAGAAATTATCATGATGCAAATTATTCCTCTTCACTGTTGGAGTAGCTTCTTGTATTGTATTCAGATTTTGACAATGACATTATTAGAACCGTTTGTTCCGATTGTCCAGATACAGAAACTGTTATTCTCATGCCCATTCACATAAGTCATCAAACCGCATATGCAACAAAATGCTATGCTACCAAAAGACTAAATTCTTTTACTCTTTTTCTCTCTTGAGCACACACGTACCACTTACAACAGGGCGTACCAGACTAACATTTCCTAGAACCTAATCATTCATTTCTGTATCATCGGCTGGACAGTTGTCTTTCCGTAACCTTATTGATTTTGAAACTCAAAAATTTGTTCTTGTAGTTGATTGAATGTAGTGTGGGAGGAGATGGAAGAATGCTGTCCAGTCACCCGTCCCCTTTAGGCTTTGATATTGCAAGGTGGGAGGCATGGGCACAACTACCTGTGGATTTGTGAAGTTTTTGTAGTGAAGAGGCCAGGTAAAAAAAGGAATGTATTAAGTAATTTAAGTAAAGAAGGCCATGTCATTTCTCGGAATATTGTAGTATGGTTATTCGACCCAATTCTCTGCTAAAAACAAACTAAAAACCTGGATAAAAAGGATGTTGTTTTATTTTTTAATTTTTTTGCGGTACTGGGGATTGAACTTAGGACCCTGCGCTTGCTAGGCAAGCGCTTATTCCACTGAGCTATATCCCCAGCCCTAGGATGTTGTTTTAAAAGCAGCTAATTGCTCTATGGAAAAGGCTGAAATCCAAGTGACAGGAAAGCATTGGGAGCTCCATGTACCCAGTGGGATTTGCCGATACTGGAAACTGAGCTGCAGTTTTGATGACCTGGCTGAAGAGGGTGGCAACAAAGCATGGAACTCAGCCTGGGTAGAGAATGTAAAGATCCTCTCTTCCCTGCATGTTCAGCTGGAATCTCTGAACCAGAAGCAAACTGTGGTCATATAACCAGGCAGTTCTTTGGAGAGGCACCTTGAGGTTGAGCAGAAGGGGACTGAGATGGCAGTGAAAGAAAACCTATCCCTGGGAAATTGTAAAAGCTGGCTCCCCACTCACTGAAATACTCTCTGCCTGCATGTGCATCAGTGGAGAGTAAAGAACCCATGGAGTACTGAACTTAGTCATGTGTTAGTAGTTCTCTTAAGTGCCTGGCAGAATCAAATGCAGAACTTCTTAGAAGGAAGACACTTTCATGCTAAACTTCTGGGAACCACCTCTCCTTCTCAAGCGCTGTGAGCAGTCAGCAGGCAGGCAGGCCATCAGAAATAATCCTCGTAGCACAAAACCAGGGAGAACCAGAAGAAATGACAAGTGCAGAGAGAGATTAGCAAGCTCTTCAGGCTCTGGAGTCATCAGGCACAAACTATGAAACAACTGCTTTTACCATAGTCAATGAAATAAAAGAGAAGCTTAGAAATATCTTCAGGAGCTAAGAAAGTACAAAAATATTCTAAGTATTTTAAACTTATACCTCAAATTTAAATGAAATATTATAACATGTTATTACAGCAGAAGACCAACTAGACTATGCCTTAAGAGATGTTACAGAGAAACAAAGCTTATAATAAAGAAAGAAATGGCAAGTAGACTGACTCTTCATTTCTCAATAGCAAAACCAGAAGCCAATTGATGATAAAGCTTTTTTGTGTGAAAAGAAAATAACTGGCACCTTAGAATTCTAAGTGAAAACCTTTAGGCAGAGAGGTTAATGTAGTTAAAGTGTCCCTAAGACATTTATATTTGCTAAGAAAAAGGTAGATATTAGTTAACTTTAAACTTTGACAAGTTAAGTACAAATGCTTTCATTGGATAATGTTGGAAACAGTAGAAACTAAGTGTCTAATTTACAAGTAAAAGATAGGAAGTCAAATCGAGGCTAGAGTCACGCTTGGGTATTGGCTATTGCCTCAGTGTGCTAGAGTCCTCGAAGAGTAACTGCTGACCTTATTCACTGGCTGTGCACCTTGTGGCACAGTCAGTCACCAGGGTAGCAACATGGTAAAAAAAGAAAAAAGAAGAAAAAAAATAAAAGATAGGAAGTCAAAATGATAAAAGTATTTAGTCATACAAAAGAAGGCAGAGAAACGAGAGAGAGGAGGGGTGGCTCAAACACAAAGCACAAAATGAACTGATAAATATAAGTCCAATAATTACACTAATAAGAATATCCTAAGAAATAACTCAGGTTGGTTTATTAAAAATTAGTACTGTTTATAAGTAAAATATCTAAACTATTTAGACTACTGAAAGAATGAATATAAACTTTTGGAAGTGATACAACATGCAAACATTGATGCAGATTATGTTGATATAGCTGAGTGAATGTCAGACAAAATAGAATTTAGATAGATGGACCACTTCTGTTTATTAAAGTGTTAGATGACTAGGAAGGTATGAACATTTAATCTATTCATTTGGCCTGTCTTATTTCACTTATTTTTTAAAATTAACTTTCTTGGTACATTTTAGATATACATAATGATCACATTCACCATAAGGAATTTGTACCTCTATATAGTATATCTTGATTATTCTTTTACCCCTAGTCCTTTCTTCCCCTTGGAAGATATAAACGTTTTAGATTAGATACCTCTGGTAGCAAGCTTGAAAATGTGTATCAAACCTAACAGTTGTACAGGAGAAGTATGAAGTACTCATAATTATTATAGAAGATTTAAAAAATACTCTTGTCACTGATAAAACATTCCAACAAAATAACAGTAAAGACCTAAAAAAGTGAATGATAATATTAACAAATGACATGGAGTTATACACAAAATATAAAAACTCCTAAACGCAATGTTTTTTCAAGCACACGTGGAACATTTGAGCAATTAACCACTTATCAGAACTTTAATTACATCTCAATAAATTTCAATGGGTGGAAATTAAGGTTAAAAAGAAATGTTTTTTTTATTGCAGTGCATTCAAGTTAGAAATAATTTTATAGAGGGATCACTAGAAAATCTCATATATTTGGGTTAAATAGTTTGTATGTTAAAGAAAAAGAGCAATTTAGAAAATATTTTAAACTGAGCAGTAACTAAAACATTGTGGTCATTATATGTAAGATGCAGATAAAATAGCCCTTTATGCTCTTTATAGATTATACTTTTTTTTTTTTTTTTTTTTTTTTTTTTTTTTTTTTTTTTTTTTTATTTTTTTTTTTTTATTTTAGAAACATAAAAGTACAAAAACATATTGACAAACAGACACCCATTATCATAGAAAATAGTACAATCACAACTAATCTATAGACAAGGTGATATGGTCTCAACAGTAGTTGTTGCTTTATCCATTGATATCTTCGAATTGTAGATGTATGGACCCATATACAGACA
>PVLD010019513.1:0-36234 GCA_004027595.1 Dinomys branickii
AGAGGATTAATTGTCTGACCAATTTTGCATGTCTGTATCTGGGTTCATATATATACACTTCGAAGATATCAATAGGTAAAGCAACAACCACTGTTGAGTCCATGTCACCTTGTCTGTAGATCAGTTTTGATTGTACTATTTTTTATGCTAATTTGTGTCTGTTTGTTAATATGTTTTTGTGCTTTTATTTAAAAAAAAAAAGTTGCTGAGATTTGTACAAGCCATTGATCTGGTCTTCTGGACACCCTGCTCAGCTCACGGGAAGTCAGAATCTATTACCTATTGTTCCAATTCCAAATTTGCTAAAACCAGAATTATGTCTATCATCACTGTGTTGAAGATCTCCTTCCAAGACTTACCTTCTATCAAGAGCTTTTTCTCTCTTAAGCAAGCATGGTGGGCTTTTAAAAAGCATTAACACTACTACATTTATTTGAGGACAATGTATTTTTCCTGTTATTGTCTCTGTATTTAGAACTTCATCCTCACCATTGCACCATACATGTGGACAGACACAAGCAGATACACACACCATTTTTGTTTCTATTTCAGCAGTCCAATCAGCCTTTATAAATCTACATTTCTTTATCTGTATGGATTCTGTCTTCATAGCCGAAGCACTTGTCATATGTGCAAAAATGGAAAATATTTTTTCTACAGATAATAGGCTTATTTACTGTACTAAATGTGCTTGTATTCATATCTGGAAGTCCAAACTCTTGTTCTGACATTTGCTTTTGGGTGCCTGTCAGTATTTTTTTCTGGAGTATATTACTCTGCATGGGTAGCACTTGGCTTCTAATCTTTCTCTGCAGTCGATCACGCACATACCAGAACTTCAGAAGTCCTTTCTTCTGAGGATTCTCAGGATGATTAATGATTTCTTCTCCAGCGCTCCTCAAGTCCTTACAGAGTAGCTTCATTATTTACACTTGCCCCTGGGGAGGAAAGTAAGCATCATTATTGACATTTAAGGAATGAAGAAAATGAAATTCTGTGTACTTAGAGGCACGTTACCCTAAACATTGTGATAGACTGACAATAAAATTTAAAATAAACAAACCGGAGTTGGCTGTTCTTTCTTCCTTACCTAAGATTTCCTATTCAATCGTGTAATTCAACAATTGAGTGCAAGGTATTTTGTTAGGTACTGTGAGATGATTTGATCTCTTCAAGGATGGATGAGAGAGTGGAAAGGTAAGATACCCAGATAACAATTCAGAACTTTTTCCCGTTAGGGTGGCGTTAGGCAATATACCTCAGTGAAACAGCGTTAAGATACTAGAGATACAAGTAAGAATAAAGTATATTATTTGCTTATAGATGCTCAAAAAGTGCCAAAAATGGTAGAAAAACTGGATTATTCTTCAGTTTGAAACAAGACTTTATGAATGCTAAAGGAACATCTAGAGCACCAGAACGTGAAAGTAACTTTGTTTCATAGGCGACAGGGATTGGCAAAGGCATTAGGGAGCAGGTGGCTCTCTCTGTGGAATCTGAAGTACGTTACAGGGCGACAAAACCCCAAATAGGCGGCAAAAGGGAGAGAAACAAAGGCAAATCGCTGGGGAAGAAGAGTGAGGTCTGGAGCAGCAGAACATTCTGAGGAGCTATTGAATTTCCAGATGAGAACAATGCTGGCCTAAATGACAGCAGCAACAATGGAATAATGAGAAAGGCATAAATATACATACAATTCAGGGTTAAACAGGCATGACCAAAACCAAAGGAACCCAAAGGTCATCAGAGATTTCCTGAAGCAACAACTGCCAGGTTAATGATCTATGCTATATAAAGGTAAGAAGAGAATACAGTTGCTAGCAAAGATTTTAGAATGAAGTTAAAATTAAGTTTTATTTTTCATGTGAGAGAGTAAATGCATAAATACTTCCATGATATTGCCCAGTGTTTCCTCAGCACCACAGCTAAACCTAGCCTTCTTCCTTTCACCAAAGCATTGCCCTTTTATGACCAAAAATGACTAGCCGATTCCCTTTAGCTGGGGTTCTTAAATGTATTTGTCATCATTTCTCACACAGCATTTCTTCCTGGACTACTACTGACATTCTTCTAATATTAAGTTCATCCTAAAAATTAATATTTTCCATGAGATTTTTCTTTAGTAAATATTTAAAACAGGTTTATGCTGTTTTTGTGAATAATCAGTATTGGTGAAGCACTGTCCCAAGTTCTTAACTCATATTCACATTGAATAGCTCTTGAGGGAAGTGTATTAATATTCCCAGCTGAAAGATGAGAATCTGAAAGGTCAGAAAATAAGGGAACTCTCTGAACGTATCTACAGTAGGATATGACAAAGACTTGAACTTTTAGTTACTAGAACATGCCATATTTCAACAGGCCAACAGTCTACATAAGAATATTGTTTTTATCATCTTAACTAGTTTGTGGTTTGAATATCTCTAACCCATCCTTTCTAAGTGAAACACAGGACTTGGAAGGGGGCTACTGATGTGGAAGCTTAGTTTCAAAAAATAAAGGCATAATTGAGATTCTATTTTGTGAGATACATGCACCATGCACGTCTGAGAGGACAATAAGCCAGTGTAACAACACGCAAATAGATCATCTGTGTCACCAAGGGCACAAGTGGGGAAGAATGAGAAATGAAATAGCTCTGGCTATTCACCAATATTTGTGTGCAGTTGTTCAATATCAAAATTCTCAGACAAGGTGGTTGAGTCTTGAAAACTAACATGCTTCATTACCAGACTTCATATAAAGTGAAATAAATAAATTATATGATGCATAGTAGAGAATAGGTAGTGTCCCTGTGGGGATGCTATTACAGAAAGTTATAGGTGGGCAAAGAAAAATTGTCAGAGCCAAAAAAACTTTAGTAATAAGCCTTCTTTCTGCACTTATCCTCACAATATTTATGCTTTTAGTCTGAAATTGTTTACATTTACAGCCAAAAGGAAATATCAGGTAACTCAAACTATTTTTATTAATATTTAAACTTAAAGCAGACTATTAATTTATTCCTTATGTACTTGACATTGTTCATTACTGCAGTTCATATTACACATATAAATATTTGCAATTTATAATTTTCCTCTTTAAGCATTGTTTTCCACATTCAACACTATAAAATGAATGTTAGCATATTTAAAATAATTGAAATCATATAATAAATTCTCACCACAACTAAATAGGAAACAAATAGCAAAAGAAAAAAGAAAAAAATCTTAAATTCTTAGAATTAAATAACACAGTACACATGTAAACAATCTGTGGGTCAAAAGAAAACCTGAATTCAAAATCACATTGAACTGAATTAACATGAAAATATAAAATTGAAATTTGTAGAGAACATATTTATGGAAATACTCTAAGCTCTGGTATAATGAATATAAACACAGAAAAATCAACTCAAAGAAAATACCAGTCAGTTCAACTGAAAATTCAAACCATAAGCAAACCTTTAGTAAGACTGATTTTTTTATAAACAAGCAAACAAAAATTGCTATCAGAAGTTACGGCATTTCATCACCCTGGACTCTACGTAGTAAATAACAGCAACAACAATGACAGTAATGGGGGAGTGCTTTGAACAAGGCAATGCCCATGAAGCTGACAAAATAGACGCGGTAGACCATGCGACGAAAAGCACGGACTAATGAAATGCATCTCAATAGATAATGAGAATAACATTATTTTTAAAGAAGTTCAGATCACATATATGCCTCAAAAGACAAATATAAAAGTCCAAATTGTTTCACTGAAGAATTGCACAAATATTTTTAAAAATTTAGCAGTAATTTCATTCAAATACTTGCAGAAAAGACAAGGGGAACTATCCCACTTCACTGATGAGGGTGGTGTCACTCTGACATCAAAAGTAAATGAATAAATTAAAGAAAAAGAGAAAAGAAAAGAGAAAAATAAACAGAAGTGCAAATATTCTTAACCAAATAATTATAGAATTATTTAAATTTAACACAATGATATACCTCAATGTGGTTTATTACTGGTGTACAGTAATCAAAAAAAAAAAAAAAATATATATATATAGAGAGAGAGAGAGAGAGAGAGAGAGTATTGCTGTGCTATAGGTATAAATCAATTAGCTAGAAATATATGACACAAATCTGTACCTATTTGCATTCTATTTAGAATATTTCTAAAAATAAAACAATAAAAACCTCTAAAACCAATGAATGATTTCAACAAGCTCACTGGATTCAGGATCATGATAGAAAACTCAGTTATATTTCAATAAACATGCAGTGACAATGTACATATCCAAACTAATAAAACTGAACTTTAAGTCACTGAAAACAAAATACTTACATAAAATTTAAAGAAAGCCCAGTACAGGTCTGTGTGCCCAAAACTAGAAACCCACGTGAATAAAAAAGAAAACAAATAAATGTAGAGCTGCACCCTGATTAAAAGACGATATAGCAGAGATGATGATTCTCCACAAGTTGACTTACTTGTCACTACATTTGCATTCTATAATTCTCAGCAAAATCCGAAGGATTTGTGTGGATAAGTTTATTCTAAAATATATATGGAAAGGCAAATGTACCAGAATCACTAAAACAAATTTGGAAACAAAAATAAAGTAACTGAATCACTCTGCCAGATTTTAAGACTTGCAGTATCACTGTATGAGGGAAAACAGTGTGGTATTCCTAGAGATATGCCATAAAGGAAAATAAAACAGGGAAACAATCCACAGGTATGCACACACACAAGCACACACACACACACAAGCCCAACTGATTTTTGACATGGATGTAATTTATAAAGTTGCACTTTCTTTTTCCTGGGTCCATCAAAGGCCTTATACATAAGTAAATAAATTGCAAGAACAAATGAATGAACAAATTAATTTGAACCTAAGCATCACACTTTATCTAACTTTCAGCTCTTAATGCATAATAGATTTACTTATAAATCTTAAACCATAAATTTTTACAAGAAAACATAAAAAAGAAATGTTCAGGCTTCAGGGCTATGTGAAGAGTTTATAAATATTACAAAACAAACATGATCCACTAACAACAACAAGATGAATTGGTGTTTATCAAAATTAAAACAATTTGCTTTGCCAAACTCATAGATAAGAACATGAAAATCACTATACAACTGGGGAGAAATATATAGAAGCTGAATGTCTGACAAAGTAACTCATATGTAGGCTTTAAAGAAGGCTCGAAGTTAAAATGAAGTAAAAATCCAACTGGAAGTGACCAGAGATCTTTTACAGTCATTTTGTCAAAAAGTACATACATATAGTGAATAAGCATAAGAGAAGCTGGTCATCATTAACCAATAAGAAAATTAAATTTAAAATTATGATGTAATATCACTAGGTACTCATTAAGAAAGCTTCAATGTTTAAAAATATTAATTACCAAATACTGGTGGGTTTGTTCTCCCATTAATTCCTTGTTGGAATATACTTTGGCATAATGACTTTGAAAAGTAGTTCAACACATTCATCTTAAGTCTATAGTTACTATATGATCAGCAGTTGCACTCCTGGACAATATCTCAGCTAAATTAAATCTTATATTTACTGACAAATCTGTTGACAAACGCCAGGACCTAATTAAAATGTAATAGTAAAAAACTAGAAACAATGCATATCATTCAATGAGGGAATGATTAAACAAGCTACATTATATAAGTATCCTGAAATAAAATTGAGAAATGTAAAGGGATTGGTATTAATACATTTGATAATATTATTGTGCACCCCTGTAATCTAAGCACTCTAGGAGGCTAAAGCAAGATAAACCCAGTCTGCCCATGCAGTGATTTAGACAGATCCAATCTTGAAATGAGCAAAATCAAAATTAAATGACCTGTGGCTATAGCTTCATGCAGAGGCCCTGATTTCAATCACACAATGCCACAAAAAAGAATATATGTTAAAATTGAATATATATTATCAGTCAAATATGCCATACTATGGTATATTCAATGTGTTTTCAATTCACATATGTGCATGAGTGCACACACACACACACACACACACACACACACACACACACACACACATCATTGAGTTCACTGTTATAAATTCCTTAGTATTACTGCTGGAAAACATTCTATAAGGAGTTGGTAAGTAAAATGTTACAATGTATTTATTCAAAAAATGTTTACTGTTACTTATCTATACCAGAAAATGTTCTAGGTGCTGCCGTCTATTACTTTACCTATACTAGAAATTATTCTAGGTGCTGGAACATTAACTCTTATCCAGCATTAGTCTATTTTGCTGATATTTTGTCTGTATTGATAATACATATCTTTCTACATTAATTTGCTTACTATGAAGAGGACTTGTATTTACACTCTATCATACTGTTAACATTTGAGAACATTATAAAATTTTAGTAAGGAATACATCTGTTGTTTGACTTAAGGCTTACTAATTTTTAAATATACAATATTGCAGAAACTGGGACTGAATTTACCTGTCTCCAACCTCCCAGAATCTATTATTGAGGCAGTTATGTAACCTGCTAAGAAGATACACTTTCAGGTGGTCATGACAAAATTCTGGCTACTGAGATATATTCAGAAATTGTGGGCTTCAACTTAAACTACTTAAATATGTGCATAAACCCCACTATTCCCTATTTTTCTTACTTTCTGTCTCAAACATGAATGTGGGGTCAAATTTACAAATGGAGAAATAAAGCAATGTCAGAAGCCGGATTCTGGGTGACAGTGTTTCAAAGTATCTCTATATTTCCAATTTAGGTCTATTAAAAGAATCCAAATGCAGGTTTTATCTGATAAAAGTGTGGTTTTGATGTTGATGTAAAACAAGTTTTCATGTAATTTTCTCTACTAACACGAAATAAAGACAAACTCTCTAGAGGCCCTTTTATTTCTCCCGCAAACACTCTCCTTTCTCGCCAATGTGCCTAAAACGGACTTTTTTTGGCATAGCAGCAGAAAACTCATATTTTCTTATCATTTAAAGGCTGTGTACTCTGAGACCCCAAAGAAAGCGATTAAGAATAGTGGGCCTGTATTGAATTGCCAGAGGAGGTCACCTTTCCAAGGCATTATTCATGAAATGCAAATGTATAAAGGAACATATTCACTTTCCAAAAAAAAAGTTTTCCTAGAAATGCTGACCTTCAGTCTTTATTGCGCACCAATTTCCCCTGAATATTTGCTATTGCCAGTGCACTGCATTTCAGCAGCGATTCCTGTGACCTTATGGCAGCTTTTACTGTCCCGGAACTGCTGGCTGCTCAGCAGATACCGAGTCTGCCCTCATCTCTGGACGCTCCAATGGTGCCACCTCTGCACATTCCGTGAGCGCCTGCTGACTTTCTTACTTCTCCTTTCCTCATTGCTGGCCGGCTGAAAACACTACAAAGTTCAGTTTCCCTGTAAAGTTCTCGAAAATGACTAATGTTTTCAATCTACCTGAAACTATCATTACCTGCTCAGTGAACATTGTGTGCAAGGAGTCCTGCAGTATGCAGGGAAGTATACACTCCTCACAGGAGCACATGGAATCAGCTACTCACCAGTCACTGCTGATGTGAAGAGCCTGTAACTGTTTCAATGCCTAGTTGTCTAGGGCACTGGTGCTCTGTCCCCAATTACTTCCTAACTGTCCTCACAACGTAGCCCTCCACACAGAAGGACCAAAGTAAGTGTGAACTACTAACTTGGTCAAAGTAAAACTTGAGCAGCTCTAAGGAAACTCTGGAGAGCAGATAACATTTTTCACTTCCAGGTCTTGCCTGACAATAATGCTAAGTACCGACTTATCTAAGAAAGTGTGCTCATCAAGAATACGCAAGATACACAGCAGAGCTCGTGCTGCACAAAATGAACTGCCGGTTTCCTTTCCACTTCACTGGCAATGCACTCTGAGTTTGGAGCAGCTGGGATGAGAACCGTGGATATTTCCAACCTGTGCTAATTTCCGTCCGGCAACTCTATAAGCTTCAATAGCTAAAAGTGGGGGAACCCCCAGCCCCTCTTCTCTCTGTCCTTGTCTCTGCCTCAGAGTGAAGTAAAGCTAGAGGCTAGAGGGACAATCTGAAAGACACAATTGGTTTTCTTTAAATACATTTCTCTTTCTACCCAGAGGTATTGGGGGGATATTCTAATGCCAGTCTATTTTGATTTTTATCATCAAATTCACATAAGTCATATACATTGACTGCTGTAAGTGTGTGTGTTGGGGATAGTGGAGTAAACATGAAACTCTTCCATTTAAAGAGATCCGTGTTACGTTGCCTGAATCCTCGCTGACGAAAAATGAATCCCAGTGATTTACAGTGCACAGGTGCACTGACTCTACTGCCACTGACGTGGAAATTAAAACTTTTTTTTTTTTGCAATTAGAAGTGTGCACCAGAGAGCCCTACCAATCTGCATGTTTTCTTATAACGTTTTCACTGGATAGAACGATAGGCTCCTTTAAAATACGACTTACATTTTTCTTTTTATTTTAATGGCTCTCCCAGCTCCCCTTTGCTTGCTTTCAGGGACCTGGATTTCAATTAATCATGGCTTGTGACACACTTATTATAGGGTGGAAAGCGTAATGCCTAGGAATATGAGCTATTATTTACCAAAAACACCTTGCCAAGTTTGCAATTCAGGAAAAATCTCTGGCTATTAGAATTTCCTAGCTATCACAGCACATCCTGCATAAAATTCTGGAGAAATTCAGGCCAGGAATAGGAAATGTAGTCACTGGTCAAAAACTGGAAATCTATCACTCTTTCTAGAATTTAGTATCTTATGTTCAAGATCAGAATATCAAATGAATCTGATGTTTACATTTAAAAAATAAAGGTGATTTTTAAAAATTGATTTCTATTCAAGTAAACAAAAGTACTTCTCAAAAATATATTTTAATGGTTTTTACTTACGTACTTTCTATCCAATGAAAATAATGTTAAAATGCAGATATAGATAAGGTTGTCCTACTGCTTACTTTCATAATAGTGTACTGATGGTATTTTGAAAAATAAATTATTTCCTGACTCTTCCCCCTTTCTCCAGGTTGACTTTTGCTCTTCTTCCTCACGCACTTTTCTGTTCCAAGCACACTAAATAACTCAGAGTTTTCTGTCTTATTCACTATATACTCATTTTTCCGTGTTGTGGTTCCCCTTGGTCTAAAGCATAGATTAGCCTCTGTGCTTCAAGGTCTACTGCAAGCACAGTTCCATTTACTTTCCTGACCCATGTGAGACAGGTGGATTTGCCTTTCCAGGGTCCCTCACTCTTTCTCCACATAACTTTAAAGCCTGTATGTGTTGTACCTCACATGTATTCTCGTGTCCCTCTTCCATTTCGGGGCAGGGAGCTGGACCATGTATGACCTAGAAAATGTATGACCATCTTATCCCTGGAATTAAAATCTACTTCTGACACAGATCATAGTTTTCAATTAGTCAATGTAATGGTTGAAACATTGTGTTTGGAAGTTTAGAAGCTTAACTGTGGGACTCAGCAGAGGTCCAGAGTCTTCACTTTGTAAACATCCTGAGTCTGCAAGAGGAGGTTGTGGAGATGGGGTGGGTGTAAAGGGCCCTCCCTAGGGTAGAGAGCCTGCACACCATATTGGGAGGAAAAGAGGCTTGCTCTTCCCCACTTTCGTTCTTGCTGATTTTGCTGTCTTGAAGTGTTGCCCCTGTGCCATGTTGCCTTGCCTTGGAGCTAGTTGATTACAGACTGAAACCTCTCCAAATTCTGAGCTAGACAAACATCTCCTCCCTTAATTTTGAGTGTCAGATATTTTGTCTCAGCAACAAAAGAAAAGTAATGGAAACAGTTAATAAATTTAATAAATGAAGAATTCGCATATGGCTGTTTTCCACATACTAATCATTTTTCATTGCAAAACTTGCTTTAAAAGGCATATTACCCATTTCAACTTCCCATATTACCCATTTTGGCTTTATATATATATTCAACATATTTCTGTACCACACTCAGGAGATTTAGCTACTATAAAATTATGTCACCAAACTCTAATTAATATATTTGTTAATTATTTTTTCCTATGTTAGACACTGGTTATCATTCCATGCTGTTTAACATTTATAATTGTTTCTTTAATGACTAAAAGGAACTGATTAATTGAATTGTATCAGTAATACTAAAATACTGTCAAACTATAAAATTGTATTTGGAATAATTGATTATCCAGTGTCAAATATTTGAGATAAAAGGTAAGTTGAAGTTCAATGAAAAGTTAAATCATTGTCTTCAAAGATGTGTATTTTCTTTTCTTATATGTAAACATTTTTCTTTGGCCCTGTGTGACATAGGTAAAACGAGGATGAGACAGTCCCTTGGAAACTTTGTCTGACCAACACATGATACAAATAATGCATCATTAATGCTTTACTTTTGCTTACAAATTGAAACTTCCCAACCTTAAATGCTATCTTCAAACTAATGCTGTAAAACTAAGGTATGTCTCATACATAATAATCACAGACCCTGGTAATAAGTAAACTTTGAGAGGAGAGTAGTTTCTGAGAAGATACAAAAAGAATGAGTCGTTGGCCGGCAGTAGAAGTTAAAGGCCTGCTGTATGCTAGATGTAATTTCAAGAATATGATCAGAGGAAAGATGGAGTGGTGGCGATAATCTGGGAAATAAGAGGAAATTTATCAGCAATATCATACACGGAAACCCTAAAGCATGGATTTGTGGATTCACTGTTCAGTTCTTATCTATTTAAATGACCTCTCATTTCACATTTGAGCTCACAAATAACGACTCCCGCACCTCCAGCTAGTTCCCCAGTCCATTCCATCCCACACTATTTTTTAATACACTAAAATATTAAAATGCCTAGTTTTATATCAACCAGAGCTGTATCTATGTCTATCATTTACTGCTCATGTACTTTTCTCTGAGACTCTATTTCCCCTTTACAAATGTATCCTAATAATATCTATTTCTATCAGATAAATCTCAGTCAGAATAAAAGAACTACTGTGACTGACAGAGACTAAGGAGTTATTACAAGAATTTATCTTTACAATTGCAGGAGCTGGTTAAACAATTCTGTCTATGATTCTGAGAATGGATGTCAGTGGTTGAGAAGAAAAGAAGAGCGAAGTTAGAACTGGGAGCCACAGATACAATAGAACACAATTTCACATCTCATCACGTCTCCAAGCCTTCAAATTCAAAGACACAGTTGTCATCAGGAGAAGCAGGTAGCCTTTTACATGGAGCTAAATATGACCTGGACCTTGTAGTCAGAGATGAAACAGAACCTGAAAACATTTTGAAGAAGAAAAACTTGAAGGAGCTAGGAACCTAGCTACTTCCCCATGCCAGTAAGGTGAGCCAAAAGATAAGGGACATTTATGAGATGAAACAGCTCCCAAACTTTCACATACAGCTTCTGATTGTCAAAGGATATGGCTGCTGCCTCTCTTCCATCTTTCCACGCTAATGCAAACGATATCTTGAGTTCTACACTAACCCAAAACTACACAGAAGATGAAAGCCTGGGAAATGTAAATTCCATTTAGCTCAGATGAAAATGCCAATTGATTGTAACATCCTATACTGATAAAAGGAAGTAAGTACATGAAAATCATGTTTTAAATTTTAAAATACCTAAAAGGTATATTGTTTGTAAAATTTCCTCTTTTCAATAGTTTGGACATTGTTTCACCTGTGTTATTGCAGTCTCTTTAACAACTGGTCATAATCATAAGTGGCAGATCCTACATATGATTCCTTGAGAAACCTATATTTTCCAATGAAATTGTGAACTACCAAAGGATGAAGATGACACTTTTTAATCAGGATATTTTTATGTCAACACAGATCCTGACCCAAAAGAAAGAAAGAAAGAGAAAGGGTCTTGGTATACACATTACATTTGGATGGAAACTGAGAAGCAAGGGAAGGATGTTATAAAAATAGTAACCATTATGCCAGGCATGGTGGCGCACGCCTATAATCCCAGCACTCGGGAAGCTGAGGCAGGAGGATCATTGTGAGTTTGAGACAAACCTGGGCAAAAAAGTGAGCTCAAGGCCAGCCTGAACCGCATAGTGAGACCCTGACTCAAAAAAAAAAAGTAATAATTATATTTTTCTTCTTCTTAAGAATAGGATTTATCCTGCACAGCTAATTAAAAATTAAAATCTCTAAATAAGAAACAATTCCTAACTTTCCGCAGCCTTTAGCTGCAGGTTGAAGTAGGAACTGTCCACTTGTATAAGACAGACAAAGTACCACTGATACAGCAGTGCAGCCTATGCAAATGACTCAAGCAGAAGTTACTCTGTAAGAAAGGAACCAATTTTAACCTGAGCTTCTTGATTCTTTAATAAAGCACACGGATGTGTAAGTGTATAGAAAAGCCTTGTGTCATGATATTTTCTTTCACTTCTTAAATCAAGGAAGTTCTGATCTACTTTTGATAAATGCCAATGTGTCAGTCGGATTTGAAGACAATAAGAAAAGGATTTGTGTTCATTTCTCTCTCTCTGAGATTAAAGTTAGATGTAGTGTTTGAGTGTAAGTCACCTTGGAAAGCTCAACAATTGAGTCTACCTGAGTTTAGGGGAATTTGGAGCAGTGACTGTCACAGTCAAACAGAATTCCATCACCACTCCTTTGGTAGTTGTCTTCGCTCAGTTTCTCCTTCCAGACCCTTCAGTATTGACCACAATAATGAGCCCTGTTAAGCAGCTCCCGGCAACTACAAAAGATGGTCACCGAAATTTCTTGTGCACAGAAATGGAACTGCTGCTTTAGCCGAGATTCGGAAGGAAGTGAACTGGCAGGACAGGCCTCTCCCCCACACCCACCTCGTCCCAGCCCACACATGCACGAGCAGCACAGTCTGTTACTGTCAGTGCTTGCAGTTGCTCTAGCTCCTCTTTTCTGGTATCCATGGCTGCAGCTCAAGTTAGCACACACGTGTGTGAAGAAAATAGGGCACTTTTTTTACTAAGAGGAAGAGGTAGACCATCCACCCATATAACCTGACAGCATTTGGTACAGAATGCTGTTATATGCCTATTTTTTTAGATGTATAAATTAAACTTGTGAACAAAGAGACAGAACAAATTATTATATTGGCATTTAAAGTTGAAATGGATAAAAGAAAAAAATGTTATCAAACACAACTATTAATCACTATGACCAAAACCCACAAGATGAGATTTGGTTAAATTAATACACGTAAGAGTGTAACATAGGAGAGAAAAAATATAGAAGGAAGTTGAGATGCCTGCTCTTACAATGACACTCATCTCATATATTTAACATCTGTGTTCTGTAATCCACTCTAAGTTTCCTGAAGGCAAATATGTACATATTGTTCATTGATGGAAACCCAGTACAGAAACCCAGTAAATAGGAAATAAGTATTTTTGACTAAGTTAATTCAGATGGAAACAATAACTCCCATCTAGACATAATAGCAAGCATCACATACATCCCCTTAACACATCAATGATGACCTCAATTGCATCCATTCTCCTGAAAATAGCATGAGTTTGTTTTTCTTTCTGATTGAATAATACTCCCTTGTGTACAGCATTTCCATCCATGCATCTTTTGATGAACATCAAGGCTCTTTACACACCTCAGCTGTTTTAAATCGTGCAGGAGGAAATGTGGCTGTGCACATATTGCTGTCTTTAATACTTTTGGAAATATGAACTGCAAACCATCCTGCTAAACTAAATAAGCCAGGCTAAGAACATCAAATATCACATTTTATTCCTCAAATATGGAACTTTAAAAGAAAATTTAAGAAAAAGGTAACAAGGAAGCAGGAAGAAGACCCTTAGAAAAGAGGACAGGGGCAGGTAGAAGGGGTCAGGGAAGGTGAAGAGGAGGGGTAGGGAACTGAAAGCAGTCACGGTATGTTATGTGCACGAGCGATTATCCCCAAATAAAACCCTTATTCTGTATGGTAAAGATACACTAATAAATATTTTAAAAAATAAAAATAAGAAATAAAATATGACTGATTCTTCATATATGCAAAAATAATTTGAGAAATGACAACATATGCCTGTTTGTTATATTTATTGATCTTTCAATAGAAATATATCAAAAGCTCACAATATTACCATCTGTTGGGCGAACAAGATGTTTAATTTCTGGTACTATCAGACTTAGGAGAAAAATCCACAAAGAAATAAACAAAATAAATTTGAGATTTTAACATATACAGCTAAGTACAGCTTGTTAAAAAATTAAATTGCATATTCAAAAGTACAAATTTACATACAAACCAGCTCACTTGCTTATAGAAAAATTGCTACTTGACACGTTACTTTAATAAGAAGGAAACAGAAATGAGAATATTTCTGTCAGCTATTGCTGTGTAACAGAGCACCCCACAACTCACTGATATAGAACAAGCTTAAATTAGTGCTCACAAACCTGTGCTTGGCCTAGATTTCTCTGGCTGTGGCTGGTGCATCTGTCGTCAACTGTGGGTCAGGTCAACAACTTTCCTAATCCTGCCTGGGCATTTTTACTTGTCTGTTGTCATCTGGATGTGTGCTGGTTCAGGAAGCCAAGATGGAACAAATGGACTTTCTCTTCCATTGGTTATTAGCTGGCAAGCAAGCCGGCTCCATTTACAATGCAAGAACACGATTTAAAGTGGAAAGTGCAGGGCCACACCAGGTGTCCTTGTTCTGCTGCTCAGAACTGGCACAGTGTCACGTCTACTGCTTTCCATTCTCTAAGATACATAAATTTAATCAGAATCAAAACATAAGGAAACCAAAGCCAAGCCATGTTGGAAGGAAAAACAAAGTCGCATAGGAAATGACAGACTCATAAAAGGATGGAGAAGTCGGGGTCCTGTTTGCAATAACGCTATGATGCGGGTAAGCGCTGAGGAGAAGAGAAAATGGCAGACACTCAGAAGAAAGTAGGCCTCCCTTCAGAGAGCAGTATGGAGTGAAGAAGAAGGCTGTTCCCTGATGTGCTGTAGAATTCTCTAACCAGATTCAGGAAGCATTGTGTGTCCATTATTCTGACTAACAATATTTGTTGAATCACACCCCGTTTTAAGCACCGGATATACAAGGAAAAAAATTTAAAATTTCCTCCATTTTTATTTGAGAGGATAATCAAAATAGGCACAAATAATTATAGTTTGGACAACACTGGAAAGAAGATCAGTTTTCACTATGAGTGAGGCTACCTGAGCTAACTCTGTCAGGATAGTTCCCTTTAAGGAGGTGACGTGTACGTGCCAACTTACATGGCAAGGCGGGGGAGGCAATGTGAAGGCTCGAAGGAAGAGCGAATGCAGCCAGGGCCGCGCTACTGAGGAAAGGAACGCGGCTCACAGAGAATGACTTCTTGGGTAAGATAAAGAGAGCAGCCCTGTGAGGCACTGGCTGTTGGATTTTACTGTAATGTAACAAGAAGCCATTAAAACTGCTAGTCATGGCAGTGATGTAATCTGAGGTTTGAAAAGAACACTTTGGTTATTATGAGGCAAATGCAGTCTTTGAGAAAAAAGTAAAAGCAGAGAGGTTTCATACAAGTTCAAGAATGGACAAGAACCAAACAAGGAAGACCAGTAAGAAAGCAGTTTTGCTCTTCAAGTGAGAGTCAGTAGTGGCACAGGATAAAATCAGACTTCGTGAGAAAGAACTGATCGAGGACTTGATTTGTTTGAAAGCTAGCATCCCAAAAGTGTGCACAGTGAGGGGGCAGGGGATGGGCGGGGATGACAGGTCTTAAGGATACAGTCTTCGGACTGAATTGAAACCTCCACGGGATAGGCGAATGGAAAGCTTAAATTAACATTGGCTATGTGAACCCACTTCTCAAAGGAGAGATCAAAGGAAGAAACATTAGAGTATCTACACAGGGGTATCTTGAATGAAATAAACAGGAAAATATTATGTAGATAGACTAGAATTCAGATGAAAACTATAACATTCAGGAAGTTAAATACAGGTAAACAGAAGAAAATGCTTTATTGTGGGAGAAGCTAATTGTTTCAAGTGCTTCAGAGAGGCTAAGCAAAAAGGTCAAAGTGCTACGTGCACACAAGGATCAAGCCTGACCCTGCTGCTACTCGGGTGACTTCTAAAGTCATGGGGCTGTAGCACCTGAGGAGATGGAGGATAATGTGCATCCATTATTACTTACATTATACTTCTGATTTTACTCTAGGAAGGGATTACATCTCAAAAGGAGAAACGTTTCAGTTAAAATTAATTAAGTAAACAGAAAGAAACATCACATTGAAAAGAATTAAATGTGTTAGAGCAAATTCCAGCAATGCCTGTGAATATCCTCCAAGTGAAGAAGAGAATATAGAGATCTCTTAAAACAGCTGTGTGGATCAAGAGATTCCTACTTCCACCCAAGAGAGATTGGAGATTTACCCTTCCAACTGCTCTTCCAGTAATCTATATGAAGTAACTAGCCTTCTTTCTTCTGTTCTCTCTCTCTCTACCTTCCACTGTTCTTTTATTTCTTCCTTCATATTTATTTCTTCTAAGTTCTATTTTTCAGAACCCTGAGAATCAAACAGTAAAGATACTGCTGTCTGAGGCAGGAACTAACTCAGAAGTGAGCCCTGTAATTATCCTAGCTTAAAGCCTATAGAGAGGACCTGGCCTTAGAAATTCTTCCCCAAAGGTATTGTGATGAGAATCAAAGATAAGCAAGAAATGCAGGGAAAATATTTGCAAATCTTATATATTTGTAATGGAATTATATCCACAACAAATAAGGGTCCAAACTTTTAAACGATCCATTTTTTAAATGTACAAAAGATTTGACCAGTTACTTGTGCTTTATCAAAGGTAATATAAGAATAGCAAAAGAGATCATAAGAAAGTGAGTGCTGCTGGGGAAATTCAACCACAATGAGCTATTACAACACAAAACTACAATAGTGACATTAAGAGTGCTGACCAGGATATGGATGAACTGAAGATTTTATGAGATACTGGTATAATTATAAAAAGGTATAGTTTCTTTAAAAAACAGTATAAATGCTTCCTGAAAAAATGAAACATATTTACTAGATGACCCAGTCATTCCACCCATTGGTATTTTCTCATGAATCATGCAAGCCTGACCCTGCAGAGAATGAACATGAGTGATCACAATAATTTTTCTCTTTATTAAGAGCAAACTAGACACAACACAAATGCCTATCAGTACTGAAAAAGATAAATAAATTGTGGTATATTCATATCATGGACAAGTAGCAGAAAAAATGAACTATTGATATATGCAATTACATAGATGAATTTTATTTTTTAAATTTTTTACATAGATGAATTTTAAAATTATAAGTATGAATGAAACAATGAAAAGCAGGTGCTATTTCATTAAATTCTAGAAAATAAAAATTAATCTATATGGTTAGAAAATAGATTACTGCCTGCAGTTGGGGTGAAAGGAAGGGACTGTGAAAATATGTATGGGAAATCACTGATGGTTCTTTACCTTGATAGCAGTCATGATTTCACAACACTACATAAGTTAAAACTTATAAAACTATGCAGTTTCATAATCTGTCATTTATTGTATGTCAGTTACAAGATAAATCTGGGAACAACACAGCTGTAATGCCAATGTGAAGGAACCTTTCAATGGACTTAGGGAAAAAAGGGTTTGCCTGAAGGAGAGAACTGCAGGCAGGGAAACAAAATGGAAGAAATTCTTGGGTCTATATACAACATACCTAGAAAGGTAATGATCATAATAAAACCAGATTAGAGGAGAAAATTAGTAATAACAAACAAAATATAACTTAAGGATGAACTGGGCATCATGGTTCATACCTGTAATCCCAAGTAGTCTAAGAAGCTAAACCAGAAGGACTGCAAATTTCAGCCCAGCATGAATAATTTAGCACATTATTAAGACCCTCACAATTTTAAAAAATAAATAAGTGTTATAAAACAAGAGTTTGGGATATAGCTCAGTGTGAAGGTCCTGGCTTCCACCCTCAATACTGACTATAAGAAAAGGAGGAGATATGCATTTGTGTGTGTGCATGTGTGTGTGTGTGTGTGTGTGTGTGTGTGTGTGTGCATGCATGTGTGGTTTTTGCTCTCCTGAACATAGAAGAAAGAAACTGGTTCAATACTAGAAGCCAGAGATATTAAATAAATAAGAAGTAAAGCTTTTTGTTATTTATGACTTCAGGTGATGAGCGAGAGAGACAGAAAGAGACACAGAGAGACAGAGAGAGAGAAAAAAAGTGAGTGAGAGAGAAAGATAGGAAAAGAGGGACTTGGACATTTGAATACCAGAGCTCACATGGGAACTTCTTCAATACTACGACACAGGCTGTGAGCAGCACCACTCATGAGTACGAAGCATCTCCTCCCAGTGCCACCTTACACGGATCATGGAAACCTGGATGGTCAGCTTCTTAATCTAAGAAATATAAGAACATGCTGATATTGAAAAAGTTGAACACGAACCAAATTCTTAGCACAGTGTCTAACGCGTAGCATTAAGAAATGTCACCCGCTCATTCAGTTTTCTAGTTCTCTTAAATGTGATCAGATTGCCCAAGTCAGAATATTAGACTCTAGAATACTATTGGAAGGTTTTAAAGAGTTCTCAAAGCTTCAGATCTTTAATAAATCTTAAATAATGCCAAATCTCAGGAGTCAAGATAAAATCTGCCACCTTTAAAGGATAAGCCCAGCATGAAATTATACCACCCTCTAAAAGAGGCTGTAGAGAACTATCTTCACAGGTGAGATGGAGCCACTTTGAACCGAGTAAGTATCCAGTCGGTTGTCTTCCAATTGGTTGTTCACCAACTGCATACTTACTCAACTCAAAATGAGGGACCATATGTCAAGAGAAGTGATTGATGATTAATGTCACACAGCGGGAAAGCCTACATCATCATGTTGAAAAGTTACGGTCCACGTGTTGACAAGAACAGCATATAGATTAATGATTTCATTGAGAATAATGAATGTGATATGCTGTGGAAAGTAATGAAATTAGGGCAAAGATGTTGCATATTGACCCATATCACTCACTCAAAAGTGAGGTATTTCAGAATTCAAATGGCTTGATTCTACAGTGAGGAGCAAATAGTGGGTTAATAGAAGATGTTAATATTATGAAATAAAGACATTCTATCTGTTTTACAATATAGTGGGGAAAATCTAATGATTTTTATGGTAAAATATAAAAGGTGACACTTTTAAGACTAAAATTCAAATCTTTGTCAAATGTTCTTACATAAACACCCTATTGAAATGATAAAGAAAAAATCTCCCCTTGCAAATGGCAGTAGGAAAAGCACAGTCATCCCCAAGTTCTCAAGAGTAAAAATGCAACAATTCTTACATGTAGGCTGACTAGTTACACTGTTCATTCACTGAGGGGGAGACAGGATTATCTTTCATAAAGTGTAGAAAAGAACAGCAAATACTTTCAGACTCACTCTGGATGCTTTCTGTCATTCTGCACCTAACTAGTCTTGCTCCACATGTGCCCTGGTGGATAACACAGAGAACAGAGACAAGAACTTCAGAGATCACAGAGGAAATCTCTGTTCCATTATAAAGAAGACAAAAATAGACTGAATGGCATCTGGAGCCAAATCCAGCCCACTATGCTGTTTGAATAAGCTATGATATATTCAGTGAAATGCACAATTACTTACTCCTTGGAAATTATTATTTTTCCTAACCTAAGACAGTGCCTGGATACTCTTCACAAATTCTAAGAATTTGTGTTTGATATAACAGAGGGTTTTTCTAGGGTAAAATGCAACTCTCAAAAGTGTCTATTAAAAGACAAATTAGAGGGATAACACACTGCCTTGAAACTAAACCTAGAGGTGTTTGTAGAGAGCAAATCTCGGAGAAAGTTAGTTGGAGTGTGTGGTGGATTCACTTGGCCAACTTGTAACACCCAGCTGAACTGAATCAGCCTGGTGCTGGGTTTGGGAGGCCCACCTGAGGAGTTTTGTCAACGGCATAAAAAGAGAGCTGGAGAGTAAGATGTTTGCTGTGGATTATCCTGGAGAAGCTTGTCATGCTGATCTTCCTGATGTGAACTCAGCTATTTCCGTTATTAGAGGAGCTTGGGTCCTCATTGTCACTGAGGATGGCTGCGGTTCTTTTGGGGGGAGCTTTGGTCCTTACTTGGAGTGTTGCTTCCTGGCTTCAGTGCAGATTCCTCAGCCTGCTGTCACAGACCCTTCATCCCACTGGTGCAGACTTTCTAGCTTCCACCACTGACCTTTGGGCCTTCCCAGTGCAGATCCTTAATATAGACTTGAATGTGATATTGTTGGGGCGCTAAGCCTCCAGCGGGACTTATGCAGGACATTGCCATGGAATTCAGTCCCTTAGCTGGATTCTTTGGGTCTCTAGTGTAGGGACAGATCCCTGCATTCCTCTCCATTTGAGTTTCTGGGTGAATATTATAAAATAATCCTACCAATTATGTGTCCTTATTAAACTTATTACCTTAGAAACACTGACTACGACAGAATGTAAGAAATTTTTGAGTGAAAAAATAAAACAGGAGATACCAGGACTTTGGAAGTTGCCTTAAGAAGATGGTAGGGTAAAGAAGAACTTTAATGATCTAGGAAGGTAAAAAAAAAAAAATCATTTCACACGGACTTTTAAAAAAAAGAGATTCTACAGGACGTTCAAAGAGGTTAAAAGAAACAGTGAAAAATGATGGCTGCAGTACTTCCTTGTTCTCACACGGATCTCGGATGTCTTTGTGGCCTCTTGTCATTTACAATCCTCTGCTGATTCTCTCAACAAGTTGTTGAAAACCTGCTGTCTCAAATTGAATTCAGCCCAAAGTTTTCTTTATGACAAGTAATTAAAGGCACATGATTTACATTATAGATGACTCCAGAAACCACAGGTAAGAATGTGCAAATGATACTAAGAAAGGAAATAAAAATACACATTAAGGGGCAAATTAATGGATGTTCAGTACTGCAGGGAACCATTGGAGAAACTCTCAATCCTCTCTCAGGGTCAAGGAGGTTGAATTGCATTCTATTGACTACTCATACCTATTCCATTTCCTATGCTTCCAAACTATAATTTATAGTGGTCAAGGAAGTCAGATGGCACCAAAGAGTTCTTCAAGAGAGAAGAAAATGAGACAGGAAAATCTCAGTGTGCTGGGCTGAGACTACAGATGAATTTGAAGATGAAGTCGATATCTCCCACGTCTACCCCCACCACAAGTCAAATATTTATAGTGTATAACATAATGAGAAAATAGTCATAGTAGAAGTCTAAACAAACAAACACATAAAAGAGAAACCAAAACTTTAACTCCATAGAGGAAAAAGAAGGACATGATCATTAAAATAATAATCAAATTCATTCAAGATGACTTCTTGAAAGAGGTAAGATATGGTAAAATGTTAAGGACATTAGCATGAATTAATAGTCTTGGTTGAGAAATAGCAGCTGGAAGATGATTATACATCACATTCATGGTAAAGTCCTTTAAAAATACCTCATCTTGAAATATGAAGACAAACATTAACCTAAATGCACACACACAAGAAACTAAATGCACAAGACTACAAAGTACCAGAACTGAAAAGACCACAAAAATCAGTCTAAATTTACATGCTGAGTCTTAGGGATTTTGCTGTATTTTAAAGGAGATGTAAAAAAGAATTAAGATGTCTTATGTACATGTACTAAATCCCCATGATGAATGTTAGCATTATGCAATGCACACATGTATTAATAAAATGAAAATTTAAAAATAAACAAAAATAAATAAAAAGTAACAAGTGAAAATTTAAAAAATGAAATACTTTGCATGGGAGCTCCTTAAACATTTTCTAAATTCAAAATATGACAGCCTTGGGTTCACCATCCTTACATGTCATATACTCAAAATTGTTTATGAAAATATATTGCATCATTATTATACTTTCACAGTATGTACTATTTTGTACTATATACTATTATACTATGAGAATACATCTACCCAAATACGGTTTAAAGTTTAGTGAGTATTGGGAGCAGTGGAAATGTGGATTTTATAGAAAACTTTTTTATTTCAAAATTATAGGTTCAATTATAGCAGTATAGTGGTCTGCCACTGTCTTATTTACTTTTCTTGTTGCTGAGACAGAATGCAAAGCACCCAAAGTTAAAGAAGGAAAGGTTTACTGTAGCTCATACTTCATACAGGGTTCAGTTCACAGTTGGCTGGCTCTAATGCAAGGGTGGCAGAGCAGAGGGACATGGCAGAGCAGAAGAAAGGCAGCGCCAGCAACACTCAACAAGTGACAAGCGCCTTTCTCTCCCTTGTATCTTTATCCAGGCTACCCTCCTTCAGGGAAGATAGCACACACACCCTTGATCCTAAAATTTCATTTTTAATCCCAGCATCACACACTCTATCCAGCCACATCCAAAAAGCCCCACCTATAACTTCAAGAGGCTTGGAGGAATATCCAGACATCAGCCACAACATTCTGAAACACAGATGAACCAGGCAAACACTGCTAAGGGAAAGAAATCAGACAAAAAGGGCACACATTGAATATATAAATAAGAATATTATACACATATATGCAAAACTGCCATAAGAGGCAAGTCCAGAGAGACAGGAAGATCAGTGGTTGTGACGGGGTGAGAGATAGGGGTGGGAAACAGAACAGGGAGTGACTACTCATCAGTAGGGGATTTCTTTAGAAAGTAATGCAAGTGGGCTGGAGGTACAGCTCAGTGGGCTAAGTGCTCGCCGCTGAGCACTAGGGCCCTGAGTTCGATCCCCGGTCCCGGGGAAAAAAAAAAAAAAAAAAAAAAAAAGAAAGTAATGCAAGTGTTCCGGAATAGCAAAGATGGTTGTACAATTTTATACACATTCTAAAATGTACAAAATCTTGCATGTTCCCATGGTTAATTTTACAATATATGAAGTATATCTCAAGAAAGAAATATAAGTCAGCTATTATTAACTGGGGGAAAAGAATGACGAAAACCATTACGAGGATGATAATTTTAAAAACTGGGCAAAGTAATATCAAAGAAAGGACGCAATGAAAGAAGGCAAGGAGGAAGGGAGGAAGAAGGGAGGGAAGATGAAGGAAAGATAGAAAGGAACAGCTCTCTTTTCAGAAGAAGGAATGAAAACACTTAGTGGCAAATTTAATATAGACAAAAAAGAAAATCTGCCTGGGACAATTGACTGAAAGGAGGAAATTTGGAAAGGAGTACAAGGTGAGGGGAAGAGTAATTTAGCTTTAAATATACTGAGATTTGCACAGGTATGAGACTGTCTAAGTGGAGATGCCTTTAGGCAACTGTGCATATGGGAAAAAAGTCCAAACTGCTAAAGATGCAAAAATGGGGGCCCGTCCTTGACCCCTCTGTCTGTGCAGTCTTGCGCCATGGACTAAACTGTCCCAGTGTTGGAGTCCTGTTTGTATAGACACAGAGCAGACCTGTGCTGAGAGGTTCTCTCCTGCCCAAGACATCACAGAAACCAGAAAGAGTCCCTGTAGTCCACCTATGCTCATGAGTTCATGAATGGATGTGTGTGCACAAGTGTGTGTCCGTGCAGGTGTGTGTACAGTGCTCAGCAGTTGTGGTCACCCTGTTCTCACAGTCAATTGATTGTATACAGTTACTTCTGTCATTGTAATGGTTTCCCTCTTAATAGTAACATTTTTATCAAATGTGTGAATATACATATATATATTGGAAAACAAAAGGGAGTCATCCACTTAGAGGAGGGAGTAGGAACTATCTGGTAATGAGAAAAGAAAAAATAGGAAGTGAAGGGCTTAAATTCTTGCTGGAGCGTCTACGCTTCACTTAGAGGAAAGTCTTCAAGGGAACTCAGAAAAGAGAATGTGAAAATGGCAGCAGAATCATGCCTTTGCACAGAAGGCAAGAGTTGCAGAAGGAATGACGGTCACAACCAAGGATTTATCTGTGAGTCTGGGGGGTAGAAACCAATGCAAAGCTTACTGCTAGTTAATTTCTATAACTAGATACGTAGACATGGAGGGGAAAGTCTGCCTCACTGGGATCCAAATGGAGACAAGGGAGATTGAATGCTGAGTGACAGTGCAGTTTGGAAATGAGTAAGGGTGAAGTGTTACTGAGCAAAGACTTAGTGTGACCGGGAGAATGCAAGACAAAGCCCAGATGAAGCAGACAGGGCGCCAGGTTGGCAGAAGGATTAGAATGGATATTACAGAGAAAGAAAGGGAGATGAGGGAGTCTCACACCATTTGTTTTACAATTTGGTAATTAGAAAGATAATTTTACCTCTTGTAGTTGGCACTCTCTAGAGACTGAAGTTTGGAGAGGTTACACGTGATGGGACGGGGAGTTGGATGCAGCATTCATGGTACTGAGACAGGCAGAGGAGGCACATTCCACACTACACACCATGAGACCACAGGCAGTGCTCAAGTTCAAGAGCAGAGATGATGTAATTTTCTATCTTCATCAACTAAATGCATTGTTAACCACACCTTAGCAGAAAATTGATCCATGGAAGAGATTTTGTGGATTTCGGCCCCCTTGATGTTAATAGTGTGTGAATGCTTCTGACATTTTACTTTTCCTTACTCCCCCTCTTCCCTACTGCCCTACATGAAAAGGCAACCTGTCAAAACCTGAAAATGATTTCATATTTACAAAGCAAAGGAACCTTTAAATAACCTTAGAGGTTTACATAAGGTAGTCACTGCTCCAGGATGATCAGTAAGTTTGCAGTTGACAGATATCTCTTGATGGACTGGAAATCAATTTGATCAGATGTTTTTATGGATTATAGTGGCCTTGGCTAATTAGAAAAGATTGTCTCCCTAGATCCCACAGTTTTCAGAGCTGACTTTGAGCAGATGGACACAGCATTAAGCTGCAGCCTTGACAGTTTTCCCTAATTATCTGTCGCAAGGGCAACTCTTGGTTCATCTTGACACTTACGTCAAAAACAGGTTGAACTTTTATTTCTTAGGCCATAGGGGTTTTTTTTTAGCAGTCGTCTGTATTTAGCTGATGAGGCTGACCACATTTTTCATTTAAATAGGCTTGGAAAACAGAAGAGACTACAAATGTAAAGAAATGGAAATAAAGCTTTGTTAAAGATCTAAGTCAAGCGAGTAATGTGATCATTGAGATAAAGAAAATATGGGTGTTGTGTACACTCAATCATGGAGCTTTAGGTGGAAAACAGATTGATAACATGATTTTTTAAAAGTGACGGTACAGTGTCATAAAGAAGAAAAAAGCAAAAACAATTGTGCTATGTGTCTAGATCAGCAACTGTCTTTACTAGGCCTGGTTATGAATAGGTCTTACAAGAATTTAGATTCACATCAAGGAACTAAATAGCGTCATTTTTTAGGAGATTCAGCAAATGTCTTCACAGAGATTTTGACCAAGGCAAAATTGAAATAAATGTTTTGCTTTGCTCAAAATAAAAGCTAGTGTTTTTTTCATGACTATTCAAAGGAAAAACCATTCCTTAGGAATATAAATTACTACTAAGATGATGCTGTTATAAATTACTACTAAGATGATGTAACCAAGATGTGATTGTAACCAAGATTTCTGTGTCCCTGAAACAAAAGTTAACTTTCACAGGTGTAAGAAAGCCTACAGGCAGACAGTTTTGTGTGGAAATAAGCTAGAAAAGTAAAGAGTTGGTGAAAGACTTCAAGGAAAATTGTCTTTATTTTCATTGGCTTAATAAATTCTGAGGACTTGAAAGCAAGTTTTTTGACTAGGAGCTAAAGAAACTGACCTCACAAAGATTTATATACAATGCATCTAAATTGCTTTTCCAGAGCCCATAGGTATTAAGATATGCTATTGAGTAAAGAGAAACATTCCTGGCTTTGTATGGAATCAAACATATACCTGGTAATGTGAGAGGTTTGTCCTGTGTCTATGGATTCCTGAGAGTAACTTCCAAATAAGGATGGAAAGAGAAGAAAAAGAAGACAATGTGTGAAAATGAGATGTCACTTGTGACAAGCTGTTTTCATTTATATGGATTCCTAAGTAAATTTTGCTGGCATAGCAGAGAGGCTAGGTAGAGGGTTAGAGACTTACAATATTATTCATTCAACAAAAGTGTCTAAGGGGTGATATGTAAAGTATTGTTTTAGTAACAGAGATTCAATAGTCCTCAGTAGAAATTAGTCAAAATGCCATGAAAGGCTAAAAGTTGAAATACTGTGACTACTTCATAAATATTGATAGGCTGTGACTCTTCCATAGTACAGTAACAAGTTTGCAGCATCTGGAGAATAGGACATGATATTAACATGTTAAATATCAAAAATATTCCAAGCTTATTCTGTACTTTAAAAATTGTCCTGAAGACTATGCTCACTGAAGAAATTCTACTCACATGATCTTTCAAAGTGTAGCTAGTTTTAAGGTTTTATATTTTTTGTTCAGATGATTAGTTATACAATTATGGAGTTACCATTGAAATCAACAACACTAGGGAACAAACAACAATATTTAAGATATTAGGTTACAAGATAACCTTACTTAGAAAAGAGAGTGGTTTCATTGAGGCGCTGTCCCTTCGGATCATTTCTTCAGATGCTGGACCATAAAAACAGATGGCATGTAGAAGAAACTACAAGCACTGGCCCATAAAATGGCTGTACTCCCCTCAAACACCAAGAGCAATTATAGCCCCAGCTTGTATCACTAGACCTATCAAATTATAATTTGTATATATCTATTTTAGAAACTGCATCATTGAGCCTCAGTCACAAAGACGTTAGGAAGATTAACTAACTAGATAATTTTGCAAAGTGCTTAGACAATAAAAGGTAAAGGGATAAATGTCAAGGGTTATTGCTTTAGACCCTCCACAAATCCTAAAAGACCAAAGTTAATGTTTTGTTTCGGTTTCCACTGTCTAGGTAGCTCAAGCTCATTAGTTCCAAGAATGGGGGCAATGGGAGGTAAGAAATATCTCTGCAGGAGAAAAAATATAGATTCCCATCCCAAGGGGAGTCAAAGTTGTTGGATTAGAGCATTTCTTCACTTACACAGTGTTGTGAAACAATTTTCCATGATTCTCATATGCTTCTTCGTGGCTTACTAACAGAGACCCTGACTGCCTTTACTTTGGATGGTCTTTTCAAGGATGTTCACATACCAAGGAACCCTGAAAGATATTCTATCTCCCTCCACAGCCCAGGGCAAATTTGCTTGCAGCCTTTGATAATAAAAATTGCATCTCTGAAACAAGGGGAATTGTGTTTACTGTCCTTTTTAGAGGGTTTGGCTTTGTTATATGTGGTTTTCTAGAAATGTAACTCATCTAGCCTTCTTTATGTCCTCAGTCACTCTGTCATGCTGTGGGAATTAAGGTCTGTGGGTTTGGTGCAAGAAAATGGTGACAATGTGTATACTATGATTTTTGTAAGATAGTTTTGTTTTGCTTTGCTTTTTGTCTCTGACCCAGAAGCCTCCTGTCTCCAGCTAGCATGAAACTGGGGCAGGGTAAATTGTCAGCTTGATTGTAGGACAAAGTATCAAACCATTGACATTACTTATAGGCAGGTACATACATATAAGAGTGAGAAAGTTAGTAATGATTTATAGGAAATGGTCTACAGAAACAAAAATTTACCCTCTTCCTACCCTAGAATAATTCATTGAAGTACTGCAGAAATAGAATATTTTAATAAATTCACACCTACTCAGTGTGAGACAAGGAAATTCTCAGACACCTGAAAGGAAATTTGTTAAGGGATTTATTTAAGCATGTATATAACTTCTGGCCACATATAAATTTCCATATGTACTTAAATGCCAAATTCGGTGGCTAACTAGCAAACATGGAATCTACTGGTAAGGCTCATCAGCATAAAGGAAATTTTCACCATTTATAGAACAAAAAATGCACACTTGTATTTGATGTCTACTTGAATGACTATATATATTCCAATGATATTGGGATGCTAAATTTATTTTCACCATTGTTTCTGGACGCCCCCTAGAGAAGCAATCTTAAGTCAAGTGAAGTGATTTTAGAAGTTTAGCACAGCAACATGTAGTCATGAGCATAATTCTTGGATGTGGAGGATGAGCTCACCCAGGTCTGGCTCGGTCACACTGTCCTCGTGCTACTCTGTTCATTTTCCTTCTCAACTTCGCAGTTACTGCTGAGTGATTGCCACTCTGACCCATTTCTCTGTCACCCTGAGGCTGATAGACTGTGTTTCTCAAAGCTCATTCTCCAATTCCTGATTTATGACTCTGACAGCACTTCACTGAATGGGGGTTGGTGGCAATTTATGTCATTACACAAATTATACAAATTGCCATTAACTGATGTAATGTACTATGAAGAACTGGAGGCATGAGGAAAAAATTATTTGAATTTTCCTTCTACATGTTTGCAATACATTAGCGCTTAATTTTTCAATTCAAGTAATAGAAATATATACCATTAGAAGAAATAATGTTTTGTTTACCACATCCATCATATTTCCATTTATTTTAATTTTTTCTTATTTTCTTTTAAGTATCTTTTTTGTTCTAAAAATAAACTAATAAAAACTCAATATTCTATCTGCAAGTATCACTAGCATTAAAGAAGAAAGGATTAAAAGCTGGATATCATTTGAAAAAGTTATTCATGGTGGTTGAGCACTGAATTAAAAAATAAGTATTTAGTAGGACCTTCTTGGATGGACAATGTCCATTTTAATGTCCTGTGTTTTTTGGTACTAGCCATGATACTTGACTTCCAAGACAGACAGGTGAATTTGGATTCTAGGACTGTTTTCTTTTTTTCTTATGAATGGCAGCAAATATTTGATGAGAAAAATCCTAGAATAGTCCAGGATTTCTTCAGGAAGCGCTCCCTTGTTAGCTAATGCTGGAAAGGAGATGAAAGAAGGTATAACTTGCTAACAGTCAACTCCCTCCGAATGTCTACTTGTCAACACTAATGGCCTAGAAAATTAGGGGATTTAAGAGAAGAGCATTGAAAATGAAGTAGAGATAAAGGGTTTTGAAGAAAATGTAGACTATAATAAAAAGGAGAGAGAAAATATGTTCACATGGGGTGGCTTTGCCTACGTTCTCTTTCTCACCTTTCTCAACTTGTCTTGGCTTCAGCCCCCTCTCCCACATGCTCAGCTAGCCACGCTTCTCCCACTCACTTGCACAGTTTCGTTCCATTTGTCTAGAAGCTACGACTTTTCACAGTCTAGCCTTACCATATATGTGAACTTGTCTCTTCTACTGTTTGCCCCAAACCAAGTTTTTATTCCAGATGGGCTTGTTAACCAAGTCCATAGGTGAGAAGGGTCTGCAAGTTCTCCCAAAAATGGCTGCTGTATCTGATTCCTGATGTCCTATACTCAAAACACATACAATGTTCTGGAATGTGAGTAGACAGTCAGACTATATTATTTTACTACTGTACACCTTATGAGATCCTTTTGTAAGTGTAAGATTAATTAGAAAGAGAGACAGGTGTGGTGGTGTGCTCTGGTAATCCCAGCACTCAGGAGGCTGAGGCAGGAGGATCGTTGACAGTTCAAGACCAGCCTGGGCTACAAAGTGAGCTCAAGGCCAGCCTGAACTGCATAGCAAGACCCTGCCTCAAAAAGACAAAACAAAAACAGAGAGAAAACTTAGTGTACTTAAGTGAGATAGAGAGAAGAGATGACAAGGGGAAAAAGAAAAAAAAAACAGTTTGGGGAATCATGAGGGTCAACTTCACACTGTGTGTGTGAACTAAACCAGCTCATTTGGATTGCTATCATGAGTCTTCACTCACAGTTATAAATGCAAACAAAGCTGAAGAACTAATAACACCAATATGAAGTAGAGAAAAAATAAATATTCATTTAGCTTGGATGCATTTGCCTGTCTTGAGGAGCACAATTGATTAATTATTCTTGTAAAGGGGTAGATGATTTCCTCATGAAACAGCAACACTGAGATAATGTGGATGCTGGATATATAAGGGCTTGGAAATTTAAATATTTCAGAATTAAGTTTGAGTAGATAAATTGGTGTTGCTGTGTCAACTGTAGACATATTGGTGATTATCAGTATTTTATGCTATTAGTAACAAATTCTCTCAGATTTCCAAATAGGTGCATTACATTGAATTGGTTTATGTGCCTATGATTTCTAAGGGAAACAGATGGATGAATAGAATTTCGGGTTACTGCTAATTTCCTTTACATAATATAATTTGAATATTCTCATGAACTCAGATTTTGCTTTTCCTGGTATTAAATAGCACTCCTCTTCACCACCAGCCCAATTTCAGGAGTCCTATATTCCTTAAACAATCGAAAGCAGTGGATATGCATCTGGTCACAGGTACAGAAAAAAGAGCACAGTAGATTGTTAAGAGATAAATATGTTAAGTCACATGGGATTTTATTCTTGTTGCTTTTTCTCCCTTTCCCATAGTCTAGAAATTTCACCATCAACATTGTGGCTATTTTAGGCCTTAGAGTTCTTTGTTGTGTGGGCCTTTTCTTTGTATTGTAAAGCTTCTGAATATCCCTCGCTTCAACTCAGTAATTGCTAGTAAAAATCTCAGCATTCCTCTAAATTGCAAAAAAAAAGAAAAAAAATTCTCCAGATTTTCCAGACATTACCAAATAGCTCTTTATAAGAAAAATCTCCCCTCAGTATAAAAACTCAATTTTAGCATGATAATTTGCAACTGTTAATATGCAACTGTTAATATAAACACATCAATTTATTTTCCAAGTCTCCTCCACCCTTCTTTTTTTGTAAATGAAGTTCTTCGATTTTCTTTTCCAGCCCTAAAACCTGGTGGGTTTAAGGACTCTATTCCATGGAAGCACCAGGCACATTTTCTGCTTGTAATTAGAAGGCTCAGTGGAGATTTCCTTACAAACTACATACTTGTATGTACGTAAAAACTGTAATGTGGAGCATTCTTTTTCAGCAGCTTGGAGTTAATCTAGAAAGGAATAAAAGCAAATAACCCCTATATTTATAGCTATCTGTGTAGATGGTGGGACATGGCAGTGATCTCTTCAGTATGAGAACACTGAAGGAATTCAGAACTTTAAGAAGCATAAAAAGAAAAATCACGCAAAGAAGAATCATATTAAGTAGAAAGGAGGAGGAGGACTCTGTCAAATTCTACCTAACTCCTTAGCACACTGTAAGCCATGATCCATTTAGATTTAAAATCCCTTTCAGTTGCTATTGGTATGATGTTTTCAAGGGTCTTCTGTTCTCTGAAATCCGAGTTGAAATCTGAGTTGAATTTCTTGCATTACACAGATATAACTGAGACAATCTACTCAATTGAAAGCATAGTGGTTCTTCTCACAC
Source organism: Dinomys branickii (assembly GCA_004027595.1). Lineage (NCBI taxonomy): Eukaryota > Metazoa > Chordata > Mammalia > Rodentia > Dinomyidae > Dinomys > Dinomys branickii. The sequence continues at coordinate 31,326 of PVLD010019513.1, forward strand.
CCTTGTGTATAACCCAAGCCTAACTTAGTAACTGTAATCGACACAAAATAAGAAGGAAAACACAACATAATCTCCATCATTAAGAAGCTTAAAATCTAGATAGACTAATAGAATTTACCCAAAAGGTTAAAGAACAAGTGATTATATGACTGTATATATTTAAGTATTAAATTGTTTTTCATCATCATGGGAAGGGATTAGGAAGAAGGAATTGTTGGCACTTGGTGAGAATCAGAGCTTGTATATCTTGGCATTCTGTTCTTGAGAATAACCCTAAATATAGACTTGAAAAACATTTGAATATTATTTGCATTGAATAAATAAAGGTAAGCCACAATATTATAATTCATACATATATACATGGTAATGTGTATGGATGTGTGTGTGTGTGTGTGTGTGGAGAGAGGCAGATATGAGCTTCTAGAATTTCATAGGACAGGCATGTTGCTGATCTCTTAGATTTCATTGACAATGGTATAACAATTTTAACTTTTCTACTCTTCTTTAATACTTTCTGCAGTCTGTCTCCCATGAAATGTTACACATATTTTTAATGTACCATTTTAAGTAAGAATGTCTTACTCTACATGTATAGGGCTTATTGAACTACATATTAGAGTCTCTACTTTTGCAGGCTGTGGAGATCTGGTCTAGTGGTCAGTAAAAGGAAAGACTCATTGATGTAGGAATCATTGAAGAAAATGACTTATTGGGAACCTTTCTTCTCAGAACACTTTGTGTCTCAAAGGATGATCCCCACTGATGACCAAATGTGCCCATTAGAGAAAACCTATTCTTATCTTCTTTCTTCCTTAGTGGCACACAATTAGCTTTTGATAAGATTAAAGATATAGAAGTTGACTTTTAATTTATATTGATTAATAGGACATACATTTCATAGTTCTTCTAATGTTTCAACTTTTCATCCCTTTTCTAAAGGAGTTTTGATTAACAAAAGCCACACAATGCCAAACTTTGATGTTGAACAAGTGCTCCTCCTGCTCTAAAGCAACCATCAATTTGGAAGTTCTTTTGAAAATACTGGTAATGTCTTTGAACCTTTGTATCTGTGGAATACTCTGGCCCAAGGCAGAGCTTGGAGCTAACGCCTCTCATTTGGTAGCTGCCAAGATGAATCATTCTCTCTCACACAACACCACAAATGCGTTACCGCTGTTGTTCAAATGATTTCAATGTTCATGTCACAATGAAATGAACTAAATATGAAGGGTAATTTTCCTTGGACCAAAGGGACATATTTGTGTATTAAACAATTAATAATGAATTAGATTGTCTTGGGATATATCCTCTTCTACTGAATGTAGTTTGGTGGCACTGTTTCTATAGATCCTGCTTCTTTTCTATAGATTCTGCTTCTTTTCTCACTTTTGTTATATTGCTCTAAGTCTACTAGCATGGAGAATGAATCACATTTTTGGACTTTTTAACCTCCTTTGGTTTAAATGGAAGGTTAACTTAGTCCTTACAATCCCTTACAACTCTAAGAAATTTCTAGCATAAATGTAACTGCTCTTTTCATCTGTTCTATGTGCAGTGATATGCATAGTAATCTTACTGCATCAGATAGTGTTTGAAATGTTAATTAAATATTTGGATCATTTTTGTAATAATTATAATTTTTATGATCATCTTACCTTCTTAAATTTTAAGTATTTTAGGGGAAATTTTAATATCTTGTACCTTTTATGTTTTTCAGTGTCATATATCATGGATGCATAGATGTTATTCCAATTACATAGAATACTTGAATTCAAAAGAGGTTGTCTGTAAACTCTACAGAATGGAATAAATCCAGCAATACTTATTTATTTATTTTTATTTATTTATTTTTTTTCCTTTTTGCGGTACTGGGTATCGAACTCAGGACTTTGTGCTTGCTAGGCAAGCGCTTATTCCACTGAGCTATATCCCCAGCCCATAGAAATATTTTCCTATCTCTGAGGGAGATAAGACATGTTATTTGCATAGGGAAGGAAGCAAAAGAAATTGTAGATCCAGAATCAACCTCCCTAAGTGTGTGACTATACTTCCTGCTAAAGACATCGCAGGTTAGTATCTATAACACAAAAATCAGACATTTTACAAATCCCAAATTTATGCTCATATGATGTAAGTGGAAAACACTGAACCATGAAACTGTGTTCCTTGTTGCATGTTGAAAAATACTTCAAATATTGTATTACATTAATTTCAACCTATATGTAGAATATATGAATGAAAGGCATGTTTGGATTGGTTCCCATCACCAAGATATCTCAGCACATTCATATACATTTTCTAAAATCTGAAAAAAATCTGAAATCCCAAAACACTTCTCCCAATCATGTTGAATAAATGTTAAATTATTTTTTAAAAAAATTTGTGACTGCCCCATTTTATCTCTGTTTGCTTGCCAGTGCAAGTCCAGTGATGTGGGTGAATACATAACTAATTTCCTTGTGCCATTGCCCTCCTCCTTTTCAACACACCTGTGCAGTGTACACGGACTGCACTCACAATCACTCGCACTGCTTTGGTGTTGAAAAACACAGGGGGAGAAAAATAGTGAGAGGCAGGCATCATTTTCCTCATTCTGCTTCTCAATTCTATACTATTTTTTTTTCTAATCCTTGAAAACTCATAACATGAGTTTTATTGATGGTAAGTAATAAGCCCTTTGAATTTCAGAAACCTCTTAAATGGAGAAACAACTATAGTTAATTCATACATCCTCCAAACTAAAAATGAACTAGATCAAGATCTTTATGTAGCTACTGAAAATCAAATATTGAACTTAGTGTTTGCAACCCGTGAGAGAGATGGATGCTCTGACAGGAAGAAAAGAAATGAGGAAGGCAACCACCATAGAATGGGAAGAGACAAGAAATTTGTCCGTATTGCTCTCTGCTTGCTTGGTTCTTCTACTGGTAAAATCTCCTAAGTCTTGACACCATAAACTATTTTATTATGGCTCTCAGGCTGTTCTCATGTTTCATTGATGTGTCCCATTTTTTCCAGCAGCAACTACCTCTAATCAGGGACTGTCAAATCCCATTATGGAAAATAACACTTTTTAAAATTCAATTTTTAGATTCCCTAGCCAGTAGTTTACTTAGAGCAATCCTAGAACTGAGTGATATTTTAAATATATCTTTTCTTTGCAAACAAACAGATAATATAGCAGAATTGTGAACGCTGTGAATTTTTTCTTAGTTTTCGTATCAGATTATCCCTACTAAGGTATTGAAATGTTGACTTGTTCTATATATTTACTCTGTTATATTTGACAAGCTGAAATTTATGTGCTATCCATATATTTAGGAGATTTCTCCTAGAACATGCACAAGTCTTAGTAGACAGATCTCGTCTCATCTGCACCTGTAAGCCATGTTAATATGAGTAGTTTCTCTTTTGTATTTCAGTTATATATATAAAGTATGTGCAGTGAAATACATATACCTTCTGCTTTCATCAATTAAATGCTAAGGATCTTCATTCATTCATTCATTTATTCACTCATTCATGCATTATAGTTTACTGTTAACTATGAATACTTTCCTGTTTACCTTTGACTTGTTTTTACGTTTTACAAAACTAAAGTAGCTTCCTTGGATTTTTAAAGTGAATTTTGAATACATAAATAGATACGTTTTTGAGAACTCATAGCTTCATAATATAGGAAAGTTAAAGAAGTAGAAAGCAGAGAAGGAGAAGGAAGAGAAGAAAAAGTGGAAGTAGAAGAGGAAGAAGAGGAGGAGGATGGAGGTGGGATGGAGGAGTGCAGAGGGGAAGGAGGGAGAGGAAAAGAAGATTGCTTCTTCAAGAGGATAAGGAAGAAGTAGAAGAAGAGAGAGATGGGGAGCAGGACAAAGCGGAAGAGAAGAAAAGAAAGAAACAAGAAAGAGTGAAATATGTATGTGGTAAAGTAAACATGCAAGAGTTAATAAATACGTCATCTCTGGAAACCTGCTGCCTGCTTGTGTAGTTCACCTCTCATCTCAGGGCCTTCTCCACTTCACAGATGAGTATACAATCCTGTCTTCTCAATTCCTTGACTTCCTCATTTGTACTGCATTTCATTCATAACACACAAACCATTTCCTCCCCCGACTCTTAATTGCCACAACCTTTCCAGTCTCTACTCTTCCAACACCTTCTTTAACTCTAGCCTTAGCCTATGTATCTTTTCCTTGGTTCAGCAATATCCTCGCACACTTTCGAATGCCCTTTATATTCCTTTCTCTTGGCAATGAGACCGCCTTAAGATTATACTTTGGTAGTCAGTTTTTTTCTCATTATGAAAAACTTCTCTTTTTACATTCTATTTTCTGCTCAAATAATCAAAGCTTACTTGGCTCCATATATAAGTACTTTATGTACTAATAATTTTTATTTTGTTCACCTCACAATATCACCTCACATCTCACTATACAGTGTCATGTTTTGTTAACAAAATACACAAGCCACACCTAGTGGTGAACACCAGTAATCACAGCACTCAGGAGGCTGAGACAGGAGGATTGCTGTGAGTCTGAGGCCTGCCTGGGCTCTAAAGTGAGTTTTGGGGACTTTGTAGGCAAGTGGTCAAAACTGAAGTCCATACTCATAAGTGAAATAAATCAGTGGGTACATGTGCAGCCAACTTATTGTATCACTGGTGTAAGAACCTGAGGGTGGGAATATAAACTAAGAGACATGAAGGAAATCTGGTCAAAAACAAAGAACAGATGGGACGAGGGAAAGGAGAAAAGAAAGAGACAAAAATGTATGTATGTATATATGAATATACATATATGCAGGAGGGCTAACATGGTTCTACTATTGTATTATATCACTTAATGCTAAGGAATAATTGATGACGGGTTATTTGATCAATCTTGTATGTCTGTATGTGTTATCCTGAACACAC